>VNJT01000048.1:0-102155 GCA_008042655.1 Drosophila burlai | reverse complement strand
TGCTCTAAAATTAATATTTTTAACATAGTAACATAAGGAAATGTTCCAATTGATCAAATTTGAAATCCTTTATCATATTCTAAAACAAATTTCGAAATATTCGAAGGCATACTCGCGCAAATTCGATTTTTCATCATTTTTGATGAAAAACACCATAAAAAGGATCATCTTGTGTTTCGTTAAAAACTTCCAAAGCAGAGGAACTATGCTTGGACTTTTGCATTTTATCATCACTGGGAGATTGCAAAGAGTCAAAGTGACCACATTTATACTTTTCTGATTTACTTAAATGGTAAAAAAGCATCATGAAAAGTACGATGGAAAAACATGTCCCGTGCGACATCGATACAAAGTCAATTTAAAAAAAAGTAAACGATCTTTTTGCTTTAAGACAAAAACATTATTAAGATAAATGACGGCACAACATTTTAAAATTAGACTCATTATATTCCTTTAGGTTTCGCTAAACTTTGACTTTAAACGGTAGGCCGGCCAAAACGACTTCCATTTTTTGTCCCGTGCGACATCGGTAGTTTTTTGCAATTATCTTGAAAATGAAAAGTTGACCGAACTCAACTTTTTCACCAATAATAGAGCTATGGAAGAGTAATAATTTAAACATACTCGAAAAAATTTGAATTGCTTTAATTGTATCTTTTTTTTGCTTTAAAAGCGTAAAAGTGTCCGGTGCGACATCATAGATTTGCCCATATGACTGTCATGAAAATAATATTATAATATTATCAGGGAAATATTATTTTACATTTTAAAGTTGCATGAAAATAAAAGACAAATGCGCTAAACCAGAACCTTTCAAAAAGTTTAGAAAACGATTTATCCGAACGACTGATATGATACAAGTTTAAAAAATGAAATAAAATTACATGTAATCAAAATAAATGAATAGTAATTATAATCTAATTTAAATACTGGCATGGCTAAATTAAATCATCTGGCGAGGCTGTCAAAAATATTAATGACAAATATTAGATTAAAGTTTATCTAAATGAAAATAAAAACATTCAAAAATGTCTTTTGATATCTAGCTTAGGGGATTAATACCGAAATTTCGAGCTATTATATAGGAGTAAGGCTTTGCGGGCTATCCACATCATTTTGGGGAAACCCCAACATTATCCAAGAACTGGGAAGTACCCTCGCTCAAGCCGCTTTCAGGTGGCTTTCATGGGAAGCTTTGATAAGAAAGCTTTCGGCATTCCGCGTGAGAGCCGTGTTCGAAACTGGAAGGGATATATCGAAGAAAGCTGAAGACATATCGGGGGCTGAATCGCGGCGATAGAGAGAGCGCACAGCTGTTGCTTTCACAGCGACGGCGCCTTTGAAGGACATCGGGCAAAGGTTAGTCCTGACGTTTACGTTGCCGGGTCGTGCTTGGCAGCGACCTAACCTGTTTCCCAGCGTTCAGTTCAGTTCGGTTCTGGCCTGGCCCAAAGCGACCCCATACAGTCCCCAGCGAAAGCGTGTCGTGCCAGGCGTTCGATGCATCAATGAATTATTGTAGCTCAAGTGTAAATAAATATTTGATAATGGGACCCGCGTAGGGGTGGCTCGGTTCAGGTGGATTGGTGCCTGGTTGTCGATTGTCAGGAGGGCGCTGGCATAAATTACGCCATTGATTGCTTTCGAGCTGAATGCAAACTTTATATTGCGGCAATCAGTGGGTTCTCCCTTTCATTATCGGTTCTCCAACCCCAACCCAATCCCCCTCCCCATTCTCATTCCCCTAACCAACTCCTTCCACTTTCAATTCCCTCGCTCTTTGGCAGCCTTTTCCTTGAGACTCTGGCCACTTTCCCCAAGTTCTTGTCAGATAATTTCATTATTTAAAGTTTTGCTCATAAAAATCAACTTTGGGTGTAAAGTTTAAATTTGTTTTGCACATACTGACGCACACAAAATTGTTTACAATAAGAGAGGCAGGCACGTGTACGTGTGTGGGCGGACGGGTAGGTATCCTGGATTGTGGGGCGGATAGGTGGACGGTTGGGTGGGTCCGCTTTGTTTAAAGTAGAGCGTGCGTATTTATAAGGCAAACAACGGAGCCAGGGCTACGGCTACACGAGCTGTTTACGTTTACACACACGGTTTGTCCTGTACAAACCCCTGCCTGCTCTCTTTCTCTCTCTGCCTCTCCCTGTCTCTCTTTCAACTACCAGGCCACCGCTTTTGGCCAGGTCCTCTCCGCATGTCCTTCGCCACGACTCGCTTTGCACTGATTGGCCCTAATGAATCTTTTTGTTACCTTCTCTGTGCGGCCGCCTGCGCATTGTACCATGCGGTCTATGTAAATTAGTTCACTTTTAACCCAAATATTGGGAAATGGTCATTTCACACCCCCACCGACCGCCAAATTAACATTTTAAGCATTCATGCCACTGCAATTTAAATACTTGAACATACTCTCAGTTTCAGCGAATGAGTGTAATTAATTTTGGAACTTGAATCGTTTGGTGTTGGGTTAGTAAGTAAGAGCCACTATTCTCAACATACTTTCTTGGTATCCTTAGTAATTGATATTACTTTATTATTGATCGCTGATTTAGCAGACTGACAATAATTTCTATAGTGAATAAATGGGAGAATGCCTTCGATAAATTACAAACGTGGTAGTTATTATCTAAATGAAACTTCTCAAATATTTTGCTGAATATACATCTACATATATTACATAGACCCAGAAAATAAAGAATATAGTATAAAACTCGAAAACTGTTCTTTAATTTTTGAAACTACATACTAGACTATTACTCAAGATAAAGTGATTTTGAACAATTTTGAAATCACCTTGAAAATCTATTCGAAATCGGATGTCTATCAATAGGAAAATAGTTTGAACATTTTTTTACTTGGAATATATATTAATTTCTTACGGTTATAACATCATTCTAATAATTTGATAAATTATTATCAGTCAGTTTACAAAAACTATTTGGAAATACATATCTAAAAAACACTATTTTTATTTATAAATATTTTATTAATGTTTATAACTTTGGAATGTTTGTGTTAAACTGAAACCTGTATAGGTATACAAACATTGGCTTCCCTTTCTTGTTTTAAATTAGACCCCCTTAAGGGTAAACACACCGAGGAATTTTAAAATTGTCGATTTTTTTTATTTTCTTTTCTTAAAGTTTGATATCTTAAGAATGTCGAATGTCAAGTCGAGTTAGGGCCGAAAATGTATGCCTTCGTTACACGAATTTTCAAACGCGTTTTTCTCGAAATCATGTTTTTGAAACCGGTACACACGATATCTCGAAAACTAATAAACCGATTGACTTGAAATTTTGTTGTGGCTAATCTATACATAATTATCTAGTCTTTATCTTTATAAAGATTTTTAGTTTTTTTTCTTTTTATTAAGAAAAGAAACATTTTTTTTTCTTGAAAATGGCAACTTTAAGTTCAAACGGCCGCCATTTCGCCAAAAATCAATATTTTCAAAAAATCCTACGATAAAGGATTATGCTCTCCAGATTAATAATCTTTTTGTTTTTGTTTTTTTTTTTATTTGGATAATTACCGATGAAGCAGGAGTGCGTACATCGGAGCTTCTTTGAAAATATGAAATATTAGTTGAAATGTGTGTTTATCATTTTAAAAAAATTGGTTTGATTACTTTTATAGGTTGCTAGGAAAAAATTTTACAAAAATGACTTTTTTTGCGTTTTTCGGTGGGTTTACCCCCTTAACTCTAATAGTTTCGCATACACAGCCTGACATCTATATTAATTTAAAGCATAAAGGTCGAAGTACCGGGTATTTACCAATCGAGCATACCGGAATATTTTCCTCCAATTTGTTATACCAAAGGATTTTATTTTCATCGCGGTAATTGATATGCCCGCAGAAGCCGCTTCGATTAAAAAAAGAATATTTGGCAAACGGGGAGATATTAAAAAATAATAAAAAGGTCCGTGCTGCGCAAGGGTTAAGGGAAACACACAATGCCGGACAGGTTGAGTTGAGTAATGTAATGTGCATACGTGACTGCAATGTGTCCGTGTGGAAGGACCTGTGTCACTGTGTGCGTGCAGGTGTTGGTGCTGGGCACTGACAAAACGCAGGTAGGAAATGTGCGGCCTTACAGTACGTATACGCAGTGTGTACCAACCGAAAACATGCCGCAATGTTTGTTTTGTAAGCCTGTCGAGGCAAGCGAGCGAATAAGTGCCTGTCTCTCTCTGTCGCTCTCTCCCTCTCCCTGTCCCACATTCATCCTTTCTCCGTAGATCATAAAATGCACGTATTTGTATGTATGCGTGCCCCTGGACATGGGTGTGTGTGCGGTGTGTGTTTATTCAACCGCATGAAACAATGTGAAAAACGCATGCCAGGCATACGACGACGGTCCTGTGTCTGTGTCCGTGTCTGTGGGGGCCCTCTGCTATGCTAAACTTTTTACAAGGATTGTCCCTGGAGCGGGCTGGCTTGGTTAACGCAACAATTTAACACAAAGCCGAAAAGAAGGTAAAAGAAATGAGAAGAAAAGGTTAAAAAAGCGTTCCATACATATTTGTGCATACAAATGTAGGTACATATGAATGTATGTGCCCCAAGGACTTAGCGGGCCATTGAAAAGATGTGAAGTTGATGAGCTGCAGCTCATCGCTTGGTAGATTTTGTGGTGCTCTTCCACCCAAAGCGAAACTTGAACTCTGCCCCTTAAAAGCACGAGTGTAGCAGCAATTACAGCAGTCGTACACACTCAGAAAAGGAATAGTTTTCTTTTGATTTTATTTTATCAGCGTATTTAAAAAAAATCAAGTCTGTTTTGTCAACTATGTGTTCTAATTGAATGACCGGTTTTCTTTGTCACAAATAACTATTTATTCGAAAAGATAAATAGCAAATTCATTGATAGTAAAATATGAGAAAGTATATATATATTTAAATACAAAAGACGATATTTCAGAGACCAATAAAGATTTTAAAAAACTAATGTTGATGGCCAAAAAAACATTTTGAGGTGCATCGCTTCAAAATACAATTTTTATTAAAGTTGCCGCACCTGATATGTACTCAAAAACCGAATTATTTTATACTTTTCAGATTCGAATAAGTTCAAAACCCTTCCGAGAAGTATATTCCGGTTCGTGGTTCTAATATGTTGTCGGCCATGTTGTATGGTCATGTTTCCTCAGAAGGGACTTTAAACCCTTATTTATCAGATTGTACATATTTTCTAAAAAACATATGCATCTTTTAAAGAAATAAAGTTTTATGTGGTATAATTAAATGCGTACTAAATAT
Source organism: Drosophila burlai (assembly GCA_008042655.1). Lineage (NCBI taxonomy): Eukaryota > Metazoa > Arthropoda > Insecta > Diptera > Drosophilidae > Drosophila > Drosophila burlai. The sequence goes on along the minus strand of VNJT01000048.1, from coordinate 96,878 downwards.
GATTTATACATATATAGAGAATATTTAATAATACCAATATATTTTGTTAATTATCTTTACTAATTAGGTAGGATACAAAACTGTATGTGTTTATACACATTCAAATTAATTTAAAGTTGTGAGTTTGCCTGCAAATTTGTCGCTTCACAAACAATTGGCATAACCCCTGACCTTTTTAACACAACCGAAAAGGATTTAATCTCTTCAACAGCTTTGATTTTTTTATCGGACAATTTTCCAGACAAGTGCATTTCAACATTTCAACATTCCACATGCATTTATAAATACTTCTGTTTGAGTAATTGATTTCCCCAGTTGATGAATTCAAAATAGTATCTGTTGGTGTCAGTTGCATTGGCTTAAACATTTGGCCTATGCAAATTGTTTGGTTTTGACCACAGAATCGTTTAGATTGCTGAGAGCCAGGAGTTGAGGCTGTCAAGCTAAATTGCTGCATTGTCAATGAATTATTCAGCCAGGTTGCCATTTGGTTGGCAACTAACTGTGTACGCCGGAAATTAGCCCGGCGCTATCGATTCGAAAATATTCAATAATCCTGGAGCCTTGATAAGCTCATCAAACATGCACATGCCGCCACCCTTGAGCCGACGATCGGGGGACCGAAGGTTGTTTTCGGCTCCAAGTGGGAGTGGGAGTGGGAGAGGGTTTGAGGGGATATGCATGGGTAACGAAGTACAAGTTGCCATGGCTCAAGCTCAAGGCGTGGCAGTTGGGCCTTAGATGTTGTGTGGCACACGACAACAAAACAAAGGTCAACTTGACAAGCGAGTTAAATGACAAGGACCTCACCTTGCCTTGGCCCAAGCCAGTGCCCGTGCCCGTGCCCCTGCCCCTGCCCCTGCCCGTGGTCGAGCCCGTGCGTGTTTGCATGTTTGACTCGCTGTGGCGACCCCAAAAATGAAGCTCAACTTTCGCTTTGAATGTGGCATGCAACCATTATGGCCTTTCGCTTTCAAAACAAAACCCCAACTCGGCCGGAACACTACGTTCCGTAGTTGTTGTTGCTCTTGTTAGGGTGTTGCCCTTGGCCAATTGCGAGTGAATTTTGATGTTTTGACTGGCCGTTCCCGGGGCCATTTGACAACTCTATAAAACCGGTGTCCTTAAAACTCCTACCACTCCCACATCGACTTCCTCTCTCTCCCCCACCCACTCCCTCTTCCTCTTCCTCCGTCATTGGCTTTCATTGCCCCCTGCCAACGCAGTAATTTCTCTGAGAGTTTGGCGACTTTCGACTTGGCCACCAAAAACTAAAAGCGAAAACTTCACAGAACCGACTTGGCAACTGGAAAAGCGGAAAAGCTTTTGGGGCAACGAAAGCTCGCGGCGCGGAGAGCTTTCGTCCTGGCGCTGCGAAAATGTAAATGTCAGTCATGGAGTTCCAGTCGTCGGATACATGTGGAACACAACGAACACAGAAGGATCCAATCGCATCTCATCCCCGAAATACAATGCGAAAAAGTCTCTACAAAAAATAGACACACACAAAAAAAACTCCACTTTGTGCATCAAATAATACCTCAAACGAAGATGAAAAGATTCGACTAAATCAAAACCGAGCAGTGTTTAACGGAATTAAAGTGCGGGAATTGAGTGGAGTGAAGTGTGAGCGAGTGTTAAGCCCAGAAATCAAGTCAAAAATAAAACCCAATACATTAATAATTCATGGCCATCAAAGCGAGAAGCCTACTCTCATTGGCTTGATAAGAAAGTTCACGAAAATCGGCAACCTTAAGGGATAAGAATAAAAATAAAAAAAGAAGTAACCATTTAAGGAGTGTACAAGGAGAAGGCGAATAATTTGTTAAGCAAACCGCAGGCAAAGGCCAAACTCAAACAGAGAGTTGATAATAATTTAAGCTTGGCCAAAAAGCTCACGCCCCTCCTGTCTCAGCTTCGTTTCCTTCTTCGTTTTCTTATTATTATTTTCCTTTTTTTTTGTGTTTAAGTTTCTATGCTTTTTTTTGTGGGAGAGCAACAACAATTACAACAAACAGCAGCATAAGTACATAGCTGCAGCGCCAGCACTGGAATTGCAATAACCATCATTTGGGGATTACGGAATATTATCGGGATCCGCTTTCATTAAAATGGATTTAAGCCAATGGCAATGCGCTGAGCTGCATTTGTGCATGGGATTATCGATTGTAATGCGCAGTCATCAAATTATGTTTGAACAACGCCGCCGCAACAGCGATAATAGTAGCAACAGCAACAGCAACAACGACAGCAACAGCAATAGCAACAGCAGCTGGAGCAACAACAAGCTCTGAATTGGCCTCCTTGAAACCCCTTCGAAATCCCCCCCAGAACTAGGCGTCTTATGAAACAATTGAAGCACCGGCCAAAGGAGCAAAGGAGCAGACAAAGACAAAGGCAAAAAAGGAGACCGAAGCCGAGCAGCAGCAAAAGAGACAACGAAGGTAGCAGAAGGAGCAGCAGCAGCATCAGGACTAGAAGCAGCAGCAGCAGCAGCAGGAGCAACAACAACAGCCGCCACCACAAAAATCGCATCACATTTTTAAACGGCAAATACGCAAAGTAAGTGAAGTGTAAACCGAGCGGGATGGCAATAGCCGGGGCAGGACCCAAAAGGAGGCAGCCAAGTGAAGCATTTGTCGCATTTCGTGCAGAATCCTCACCGTAATTAATGTTGTGAGTGTGTGCCGCCGTCGTCGTCACCGATGCCGCGTGCGGTGTGTGCGTATTTTTGTGTGTTTGTTGAGTGTGTAAACTAGGTCACTAGGAAGCTAGGATGCCCCCATCCACTTACACTGCCACTTCCCCTTCCCCTTCTCCTTCTGCTTCTACTGCGTCCCCTTCACCGGCAGTGGCAGTGTCAACTCGCAAAATCTCCAACCACACCTTAGCCACCCCCACCCAGGGCACCACTTACCTCGCCGGTGCTCGCGCTCACTGCCAGGATTAACGCCTCAGTGAGATTAACTGGCAAACAATTTCGGAGTGGCTGCGGTGTCTTTTGTGGCTATATAGATTTATGTATGCTGCTTGTCTAGCATTTTGAATTCAGTTAATAGGATTCTGTCCTTCATTAAGTACAAGAAAAGTGAAGAAGTAGATAGGATCTAATGAGAACAGAAACTTTAAAAATAGATTATGATATAATAAATATAGGAAAATATAAATATGTAAGTTAAAATGAAAACTCGTACTCTTTTGTTTGATTTCTAGCTGGACAATGTTCTTATGAAGAACACTTCGCACTTTTGTTTTAGAAAGTTCTTCAATAAATTAAATATAAATTTATAAAAGAAAGTAAGCATAGAAAATAAACCTATCAAACTATTGAAAAGGTAAAAATAAAATTTTTCAAATAAATTTAAACTAATTTTTGTAAGCAGCGAGGCGTGTGACTTTCCTATTCATGCTATATTTTTCCTCATATTAGTATTTTAGAAACATATAAAACCTAGTACACCTTAAACCAGGGTTGGGCCAGAAATTTAATGCCCGAAGCCTCACAACACGAAAATCATGAGTCAGAGAGAAAAGGCAAGCACAGCAAAACGAAAACTCGTTTACCTCAGTATGTGTGTGTTTTCTTTTTGTAATCCTTTAAAATTCTAAATTCTAATTCTGCTTTTAATTTATATATTTATTTTTTTTTTTGTTTTTTATGCTGTTTTTAATTCATTAGGTATGGTAATTAAAAGACTACAGTCCTGGCATACAAATTAGGCCAGAATAGAAGTATGTAAGTCATAAAACCATAAAGCACTAATAAAAGAGGAATGCGATATGTCAAAGCTCTTTAGAAAAGTGCTAGCAGTTAAATGTTGCATTCAATCCGCTCAGAAACCTTAATTAATAGTGAAACGTGTCGGTAAAAAGGATGTTTTTATATTCATATTTGAAAGCACATATCACATGCGTGCTAGTACATACTCCACATATGTACACGTGCCTATGTATCCACTGAAGCACACGCAGGAACACACCGAGGGCGATAAAGAGGCCTTCCCCGCTATACAAACGTTTTTCCTATCTCATACATGGCAAAAAATTCGGTGACAGGAGTTTAGAACACTGCCAGAGGGGCTGCGGACAGACGAGGCGGCGGGGGTTGCGACCGACTAAAAGCCATAAAACTCAGGCGCCGAAGCGCAAAATGCCCTTGCTTTGAACAAAAAAAATAAAGGAGAGAACAACTGAAAAGTTGAGGACAACGGCGAATAAATAGAAACTGCTTATTTATTTATTTGTTACCGACAAATCTCAATTGAAACAAAGTCGCAAAGCTTCCAAAATCAAAACTTAAATAGAAGCCATACAGGCGGGCTGCCCTGGGAGGGGTTTGGCCAATAAAAAGAACAAAGCCCTGGGAGAGGAGGAGGCAGAGAGACAATTACTATTAAATCCAAGTTCAATTCGGTCGGCGCACAATTGAATTTGCTGCAGATTTGATTTGGCTTCATGTGGATTCCGATAACTATTATTAGCTGGGATTAGTGGCGGATCGGCTTCATTGCCACTGTTGTCGTTTGCCTCCAAAGTGGATTTGTATAATTAAAATACAATTCATTTAATGAATTTAAAAGTTATACTGAATTAAATTCGGTCTTTGATATTAGTGTATTTGATTAGAAACAAGAATAAATCTACTGATTTAGTGGGTTTAGTAAGCAAAAAACTCAATAGATGTTTAATTCAAGGATATATCTTTTAGTTATTGGAATGGATTCAAAATCTAAGAGAATATATACCCTTTAAAGAGCACATCAAATAAGTTATACAATAGGCATTAAATGTATTGAAATGGTGATAATAAGTATGAAAACGGATTGCTGCTGGTTCATTCTCTGTCAAGTCCGTTGTTATATCTCCTTAGAAATATTTGCATATATTAAGGCAAACACAAAGCAAGCTTTCGCTGAAGCTCTTAAACCTTTAAAACGCTATACGCATACATATATGAACAAATGAAGGCAAATCCCCCAGCCTAATCCCGCATTAAGGAACAAAACCAAAACATATCCCCCAAAAAGTATGCTACAGAAATACTTACGTTTTAAATCCGGCTGAAAGGCAGAATGAGAATCGTTTGCTTATGAAAGTTATCATGCACATTGCACAAAGTGGATTATAGTTAATGAGTTTCAGCAAAATGATACATTTATATTTATAAGCTTTATAAGTATTTCTATAGCGGAACTTTTTCCACCAAATTTTTGAACATTTAATTTAAATTTAAAGTGAATTGAAAGTTAATTCGCCAATAACCCGAAAACATAATTGAAGCGCAACGAACTATATTCGAACTAAATAAAACAAAAAACCGTACATAAGATTAACAATTGTTGTACTAAACATGAGTCGATGTTGAGCTTTCTTAATATAAACATTTTTAAGGCATCAAAGCCAGCTTCCAAGGGGTTTTACCTTAATAAGCATTCTTGAGTTTTTATTAGGAGGAATACAAATAGGTACATAAGTGAATAAAACTTGAATGTGATAAAGCTCATATAAAGCCTAAATATATACATAGCTATACGATATGGCTTCTAAGATCAAATTTATTAGTAAGCCATTCTTAGGAATACCTCATATTTTTAAAGATAAACATATACGATTTATTTAATATTATTAATTACAAAACAAAAAAAATACTGTTGAAATACATATTCAAAATATCATTAAATTAAAATTAAAAATATATATTGAAGGATTTTTCAATTTGTAAACCATTTCTATGTAAATGTTTTACTGGGACAGCATAACAATGCGTAGTTTGCAAGTTTAATACCGAAATTTATATTTGATAGTTGTGGTCTACGTCTATTAAATTGATATTCTGTTTGATATATCAAAGGTTTTGAAATGTGGCCTTAAAGATGTACAAAATATACTTTTGTCAAATAGACAAACGAATTAAATAAGTCCTGTATACCGAAAATGTCGATATTTTAACGGTAAATGTGATAGTTTTTGATATTTTGATTTTTGATTTTTGAAATGATCGATAGATCCATAATATTCATCTCAATCTATGTACATCCCATTTACATACATTACAAATGAAGTAATATTTATCAGCTAGTTCGGTGCCATATTTAATTTTATTTCATAAATTAGAACCGTATATTACTCCCAATTCAGCATCCTATTCGGTATACCGAGTCCTTGAGGAACACAGCAAAGTGTATAAATCGCTTACGTTTGCCCAAGTTGTCATAAAAACTGCTGTGGCCCATAAAACGAAGCTTGACGCTCGCTTTGCCTCGGCTCGGATTCATTTTCCCATGCCGCCTTTCGCGCTTTCCTTGGCCTTTCCTTTTGGGAGGACACTCCCACATTTCTGTGTCTATTTATATGTATTTTGTATGTTTATTTGTATGTATGGGCTTACCTCGATTTGTACTTTGTGCGCTCGCCATTTCGATAATCAAATTTCTGACTCGCGTTCTGATTATGATTCTGACTCTGCTTCTCATTCTGGTCCCGTTGCAGGATATGACAAGTGATGGTGCTGTTACGTTTTGGATATTTTTGCTTTGTTTGATCGCCTCGCCGCACCTGGAGGGGGGCGAGGCCGGGAGGCCCGATGAGCTGCACATCGGCGGCATCTTTCCGATAGCCGGCAAGGGAGGATGGCAGGGCGGGCAGGCGTGCATGCCGGCCGCAAGACTGGCGTTGGATGATGTCAACAAGCAGACGAACCTGCTCCCGGGCTTCAAGCTCATCCTGCACAGCAACGACAGCGAGGTGAGTAGCGAGAGTCCTGCATAGGGTAAGCCCTACTTATAGTCCAGGTCCCCATACTGAGTACTGGGACGCCTCCTCGGTCCTCTGGCGCTCTGTCACACACCCTTGGGTGCCACTTATTTTGTTTCGTTTTTGTTTCTGTTCACTGATGACTGGAGTGCCGCTGCCAACGAGTATGAGGCTGGCTGGCTGAGCGCTGGCATTCATTAGCATATTTCTCCAGGGGACGGGCGGGGATACGGGGCGGTCTTTTAACAGTTGCCAAACAGTTTTATTATGGCTCGCAATGAAGGGTATTATTCGTAGCTGTGTTTTCTACACAGTAAATACTGTGCCAAGTCCACTACTCGTTAGTTTCTCGGCCTGAGCCGGACCATAAATTGAAATTGAGATTCAATTAGGGCAAATTCGACATTGCGAAAAGTAGTTACATATACTTAGTCTTAGACTTGGATTAATTGCCTGTGATTTGTAGACGGAATTTAGTGTTAACCAAAATTATATGCAAATTCCTAGGGTAAATACTCCTTTATGATTTAGGCTCGTTTAGGAAAGTTTAAGAGGATTTTTTGGAAACATAAATACATAAGATCCATTAAGTATGCAATAATACAAAGACACGATTAGACCTCAGATTGACTAATAAAAATATTAATAACAATGACAATAATAGTTTACCTAAATCGTAGAGTAAACAAGTAAATTACAAAATGGTATACTAAAGAAATCTATAAAATAAACACTTATTCCATTTAAAGAACAAAGAAATTGGTGGTATTTTGATACTGTAACAAAAATCAGTATTAAAAACTCCCCCATAAAACTTGTATATCTAAAGCCATGACATTATGAATATATGTAAATGAATATATGTAATAATTTATATTAGTAAAAGAATAGCTAATACAACAGTCGCTATTAATAAACTTGCCGCCATTTCGAAAGGCATACATCATGATAAATGGCCAGTAACAAGACCCACTTTAGAGTTCGCACAGCCAGTTAACTGGCGCTATCAATGCCCCTCGGCGCTTCACTTTATGTAACATTTTTATTTATTTTCATATTTTGCACATTTCTGTGTGTTTTCCATTTTAAGGATCTGCGGTACAGTTGTTGCGGTTTCGACTACTTTGGCTTTGGTTTTCGGTTACGGTTTCGGGGCCCCTTCTGCCCTGCCTATTTATAAGCGCGAACCTCATTAGTTTTAAGTGAGCGAAAGCTTAACTACTTGTTTTGAGTTTTGAATGAGGTCACTTTGCCCCGGCCCTGCCGTAGCTCATCATTTGAGTTATTTTTATTCAAGGCTGCCAGGAGGGACAGACACTATATATCCTAGGCCACACTCGCATCCACATCCACAGCCATTCACTGGGAAGATGCGGACATACAGATAAGGGAAGAGGACGGAGGGAGCTGGAGGTGGATTCATCTCTGTTCCATGTCCATGTCTGTTCCGCTCCTCCATCCTGGTTAGTTCGGTTCAGTTCAGTTCGCTTCGCTGGACTGAGCCGAGCCGGGCGCGTTATGTTTGTGGCTTAGGCAAACAGCTTCCGTTAAATTCTGCATAATTAGTTGCCATCTCCAGCTCCCGCGCCGGCTCCCCACATCCCCAGCCGCATCCATGTCAGATGGCAAGCGACAAGCGGCAAAGGTCGCACGCAATGTTTGCTTTTGCGTTTGCCTTTGCCGCTGCCTTTTGCTTGACCTACTTTGATGTGTGAAATGTCCCAAAGAAGCCTGCACAGAGGCACCACACAGAAGCGAACAAAAAATAAATATAAACAATTGTGAAAATGTTGGTCTTTACAAACTAAACTATCAAATGCCCTTCTAACCTATCATAAGATCTGCATATCAGAAGGCCAAAGATCTCCCTTTGTACGAACATAAAATTAAAAAAGGATGAGGGTTTGTTTTTAAAGAACTAAGAAAACGTTTTAGGTAAAATTATACTTTATTACAGTCTTCAGCATTCAGAGTCGGCATGTGTATTTTATGCAGTCAAATCAAGATTTGTTTGGTGTTTTAAGACGAATTCATGCTTTCAGTTCACGAATTCATGCATCAAATTAATAAATTTGTTAAACAAATGTGTAAATAAATATGAATACAGGAATACTTAGCAAATACAGCAAAAGACTTACTGAGTGACCAAAGAATTAATGTCTGATCCATGTTTATTATTTACGAATAAACAGCAGTCTGTACCATCTGTGCCTGGAAAAAAATAAATTCTTTTCATTTCACGTATTTAAGAATTCATTAAATAGACAACAAAACAATAGCAATACATTAAGCTTAGACTTTGAAGTATATCTTATAATAATCATAAGATCAAACTAAAATTCATACCGAAATGTTATACAAAAATGGTATAAATTCTTGAATGCTATGCTAAATAATTTAATTTACGAAGTTTGAATTACCTTAAAATTTATACTGATTCTTTACACTACACGGAAAGAGTATAGAAAAGGAAATATTTGTAGCTAGAGCGACCGCTTATAATGCGGAATGCCTCGGGACCACTCACCCACACCTCCATATAAATAAGTGGGGGAGTAGGAGCAGGATAATACTTATGCATGAACAGGGACTGGACATGAAAGGGAAAGAAAAAACAATTAGAAAGGTTGTTTACACGCAAACCACGTAAGAAATATGAAAAGTGTCGTCAGAAGACAGGAGAGTGGGAAGAAAGGGAAACGAAAAGGAAAAAGGAAACGACAAACAGGGAAAACGAGGTTTCCATGTAAATGAATGAATGAGGGAATGAATAACTGAATGAATGAATCATTTATATGGTCAAAATGGACGTAAATCGAAACGCAAGCCCAAGAAGGAGCTTAAGTCAAGTAAGTAATAAGTCGACAATAATAATACCCGCCAAAATGAGCAACAATTATCTAAAAAGCATCGTAATTTTTTTTTAAGTATAAAATATTATTATTAATGGTATTTAAGAAAAGTTTTTCATTTCTTGGTTTTCAATATCAAAAGAATAAATGTAAATTCAAAAAAATGTTCAGACTTTTTAAGCAACTGTATGCCAGGATCTTTAGGAGGTTTTAGAAATACAAATAAATATACTGAAAAATAAGTAATATGATTTATATATATATACATATAAATAAAATAAACTATAGGTATATAAATATAAAACATAATAACTATACATTTATTCCATCAACAAAATAAGCTTATTTAGATAGATCATAAAGACCAACTAATTGCCACACATGACATCTAAATCATTCCGATAATGATTTCCAATGAACAACGAGATTTATGTTATAGGAAATGTGCTATTAATAACTCCTTAAATGTGGCTGCTTAGCAGCCCACATAATCAATACCTTTGGTCAGTCATCAAGCGGCACCCACTTACTTACTTATGTGGGAATATTTATCGATGAGTGACGCAGAGTATAATTTTTTTGGCATCTGCGAATGTATAATAATTCACTTTCCCTTTCCGCAGTGCGAGCCCGGGCTGGGCGCCAGCGTAATGTACAATCTGCTCTACAATAGACCGCAGAAACTCATGCTGCTGGCAGGATGCAGCACGGTCTGCACCACTGTGGCAGAGGCTGCCAAAATGTGGAATCTCATTGTGGTAAGTAGCATTTGCATAATGCGAGGTCAACATGGATATTTAAGATCCTACACACGAAGCAGAATCTACGTAGATTTTATAAATCGTCTTTGAGTTTAGAAAAACTCTATGGGCTCCTGTTTCCATTAGGATTCCTAATGGAAATTCCTACATTTAGGAAGTTTATTATATTACATTTCGTATTCGATTCTTATATTTGTTTTGCTTATTTTTATATAAATTAACTAATGGGAATTGTTACCGAACAATTTAACACCTTTAGCAGAGGCCAAATAGTAGAATATACACTTGCCCAGAGATCTGGGCAGTAGGATGGGACATTAAATGGTACGACGCATTTTGAAAATATTAAGCTTATAGAGCTTACACTATCGGTACACATTTATATATATAAATAATTAAAAATCGGGAGTAAAGTTCCATAAATATTAGTTTTCCAATCATTTTCCTTATACTCAGTGCTCTTATTATAAGTTAAGCATATTTCCATAACATAGTAGAGAATTATAAGGGCATTTTTCTTTATTCAATGACGATATAGGATCAAAAACAAGTTCGTGAGATACTTAACAAATTTGGTTTTGAGTGTCTTGTAACATTGCTAATGTTTTATTCCATTCGCAGCTCTGCTACGGAGCCTCAAGTCCAGCGCTGTCGGATCGCAAGCGGTTCCCGACCCTGTTCCGCACCCATCCCTCGGCCACAGTGCACAATCCCACCCGCATCAAGCTGATGAAGAAGTTTGGCTGGTCCCGGGTGGCCATTCTGCAACAAGCCGAGGAAGTCTTTATATCGGTAAGTCATTTCCCTACCTTAAAGGAACTTTGTTAATATTAGTTACCATTTCAGACCGTAGAGGATCTCGAGAATCGATGCATGGAGGCTGGCGTTGAAATCGTAACTAGACAATCATTTCTTTCCGATCCAACAGACGCCGTGCGCAATTTGCGACGCCAGGATGCACGCATCATTGTGGGACTCTTCTACGTGGTGGCTGCCAGACGAGTTCTGTGCGAGATGTACAAACAGCAGCTCTATGGCCGAGCCCATGTGTGGTTCTTCATAGGTAAAGTACCTTAAATACATGCATTCAAATGGTCTTAATTTTACCCACCAACTATTTTTCCCAGGCTGGTATGAAGACAATTGGTACGAGGCCAACCTAAAGGCAGAGGGCATCACCTGCACCGTGGAGCAAATGCGGATAGCTGCCGAGGGACACTTAACCACAGAAGCCCTCATGTGGAATCAGAACAATCAGACAACAATATCCGGAATGACTGCGGAGGAATTTCGGTAATAACTCTCTATCTTAAATATCATTCTCATAAATTTATCCAATGCTTGTGCACCAACTCATCCACAGACATCGACTGAATCAGGCTTTAATAGACGAGGGCTACGACATCGATCACGACCGCTATCCCGAGGGCTATCAGGAGGCACCGCTCGCCTACGATGCGGTTTGGAGTGTGGCTCTGGCCTTCAACAAGACCATGGAGCGTTTGACAACTGGCAAGAAATCACTGAGGGACTTCACCTACACGGACAAGGAAATCGCCGACGAGATCTACGCCGCCATGAATTCTACCCAGTTTCTGGGTGTCTCGGTAAGCACATTCAACAATATTTAAATTAAATTAATTATTAAGTTAATTAACATTTAATTCATCCAGGGCGTGGTGGCATTCAGTTCGCAGGGCGACCGTATTGCCCTCACTCAAATCGAACAGATGATAAATGGCAAGTACGAGAAGCTGGGCTACTACGACACCCAGTTGGACAACCTATCCTGGCTGAATACTGAGCAGTGGATTGGTGGCAAGGTGAGCACATATCAGTGGGCTTTGTTGTATCATTCATAGGAAGTCTGTAAGCATAGTAAACGAAGAAAAGTGTCTGACATGGACAAAAGCCCAGGAGAGAACAGTGATGATTCAGATAATGGAGGCAAGTCATCTGAAGAAGATGCTGGTGAAACCAATCAAAGTGAGGATCCAAAATGGAAGACAAAACAAAGCAGATCATCGCAGACGTTTTCAGAAAACCAAACGCCAAATAAAGGCCATAACACACCAGACATCATTGAGATGAGTTATGAACGCTCATCGGAGGAAGGGAATGAAAGAGAAGCCGCTGGAGGCCTGAATATATTTCGTCGAAAGCGTCCTGTCACCCCTGAACCCATAAAAGAGGAAACCAAAAAGCTAGAACTTATAGAAGTAACCGATGTAAGGTTGATAAGGGAGCTCAAAGAGCTACGTAACTTATATCCTGAGTTCGAAAAGGGTCGCGAGCCCGACAAGACAATAGATGAAATCAGAGGCCCCAAGACAACAGGTACCAAGAAATCGCATAAAGACGAAGTCAAGATTGGTACAGATGAGGGTGAAGATGGGGATGGGGATGGGGATAAGGATAAGGATAAGGATAAGGATAAGGATAAGGATAAGACTAAGGATAAGGATAAGGATAAGGATAAGGATAAGGATAAGGATAAGGATAAGGATAAGGACAGGGATAAGGATAAGAATAAGGATAAGGATAAGGATAAGGATAAGAATAAGGATAAGCAGAGTCCTTCACACCGAAACAGGGGCACAATCACAAAAAGCAGGGGAATATATCAAAGAGCTGAAGATGAAGATGAAGATGACGCTAAAAAGGATAGCACTAAACCAGCAAAGACAGAAAATGTAGTAAGTTTAAAGAAACCCTGGAAATTTCCAATAGAGGAGAACCCTCCCGAGATCCCCGGAGAACCGCAGGCCCTTCATCGCCATCAACTCTTCAAAATAGGCAAAAGAAATCAATATAAAAGATCTTTGGGAGTTAACACGACAATTAGCAGAAAGCCCGAAAAAGTTGTCCCTCCCATCCCAGAACCTGAAGACCCCGGCGTGGACCGGGATGGAGGAACTAGAAGGGACGTAGGACAAAACACTGAAAAACGGCTAAAAAAGAAACGGTCTAGTGAAAACTCACCTCTGAAGCCCGTAGTTGAACCCGGAGACTACCCCATAGACATAGGGCCTACAAATAATGGTGTCAGAGAGATGGGAGTTAACACCAAAAGCCTCCCAAAGGTGGAAATGCCACCCGTTTCCGAAGCATACACGCATTTCAACGAAAGCCACAGAGATATAGGCACCCACATAGATGCCCCTTACGAGCCCATTGACGATGGTACCAAAGTTGAACCTATGGAAACATATATAATCAAGGATAGAAAAGTGGAACAACTTATTGTGCAACAAGAGCCTGAGATAGGTCCATATAAGATTCACGAGAGAGGTGACGGTCGCTCTTACTACCCGGGCTGTGAATATCACTTTCCGGGCACGAGCCATTGGCGCCGGCTCTTCTACAAGATGCGAGTGGAGAAAGAACCACTTCAGCCATGTGACTGGCTCTTCACCCTTATCTATGCCTTGTTATATATTTCATTTGTTTTAGTTTTCTCCATGGCCTGGATTGATATCATTGTCAATGACGAGATGAAGGAAATGTCTTATAGCAAGAAGGCTCAGCCGTTTGTTAGCTTCGCTCCGGTTGGACAATACCCTAATTTCAGGGTAATCTCCTTCGATCCTCGCAACGACTCACATGTCTCCGAAAAGTACACAGGCATAATGAGGATTTTAAATAAATACGATTACAATAATTCTAGGGAAAAATCCCGCTTCGGACCCTGTACTCCAAGCAACAAGTTTGGCTATGCCAGCGGTCAGCCGTGTGTCTTCCTTAAAGTGAATCGCTTTATTGGCTTCAAGACTGAACCGTATACACACATCGATGAGGTGTTCAAGAGATCCAACATCAGCAAAAACGACTATTTGGCTTTGCAGAGCCTCTTGGAGAACAACAGTACATCTGAGGTGGATCGACAGAACCGCACCTGGATTACCTGCAGTACGGGCCAGCACAAGGATGTGCAGATTGTGTTTCACCCAGAACCAGCGATCAGAACTGAATACACCGATATAAGCGTAGAGCCGATCGTGTATGACGTGGTTACAGGTAAAAGGAAGACATTCTTTGGCCCAGACGATCTGAATCGGATAGTGGCTCTGGAGATCAAATATCTAAAGGCAAATGATCAAGTCCAGGTTAGCTGCAAGCTGTGGGCTCATAATATCCATCACCAGCAAGAGGACTATAGTCAAGTCACGTTCGAAGTGGTTTTATTGAGTGATCCCAAGGGGGAGAGACTTGAAGTTGTTCCCAGGCATCAGAATGATTCATTGTAGAGATTAATTAATTAATTCATGTTTTGTAATGGACATCATTTTAGTTTTTTTTTGTCTTCTAACTTAAGTACCCAGTTAAATATGAATTAAACATATATTTTGAATTGCAATTTTGCTTTTACTTATTCCAGGTTCCTCAAGATCGCACAATTGTCACACATGTCCTGCGAACCGTGTCCTTGCCACTGTTTGTGTGCATGTGCACCATCTCAAGTTGCGGCATTTTCGTTGCCTTCGCCCTAATCATCTTTAATATTTGGAATAAGCATAGAAGGTATAGCTTTCACTTCCCTTCTCTTGAACTTAACCAACCAGTAACGTGTTTTATCTTCATTTTATTAGAGTAATCCAGTCATCGCATCCCGTCTGCAACACGATCATGTTGTTCGGTGTCATCATCTGTCTAATATCTGTCATACTACTGGGTATTGACGGGCGCTTTGTCAGCCCGGAGGAATATCCCAAGGCAAGAACCTATCTTAAAATATTACCTCCTAATATTCTCATTTAAATTGTTCCGCTCTAGATATGTCAAGCTCGAGCTTGGTTACTATCCACCGGTTTTACATTAGCATATGGTGCTATGTTCAGCAAGGTCTGGCGTGTGCATCGGTTTACAACAAAAGCAAAAACTGACCCAAAGGTTTGTTTGAATTTCAAGAAATTGAAATGGTAATTACAATGATAATGGTAACTCTTTGCAGAAAAAAGTGGAACCTTGGAAGCTATACACCATGGTTTCGGGCCTCTTATCAATAGATTTAGTGATATTACTCTCATGGCAGATCTTTGATCCGCTGCAGCGTTATCTCGAAACATTCCCACTCGAAGATCCAGTATCTACTACTGATGATATTAAAATACGTCCAGAGCTTGAGCATTGTGAAAGTCAACGCAACTCAATGTGGTTGGGTAAGTATCAGTTATTTACACCATACCGTCCTGCTTTATATACTTATCCTTATAATTCAGGTCTGGTTTACGGCTTCAAGGGCCTAATCCTGGTGTTTGGTCTCTTTTTGGCCTACGAGACGCGCTCTATTAAAGTGAAACAGATAAACGATTCACGTTATGTGGGCATGAGCATCTATAACGTGGTAGTTCTCTGCCTGATAACAGCTCCGGTGGGCATGGTCATTGCATCGCAACAGGACGCGTCCTTCGCCTTCGTTGCTCTAGCTGTGATATTCTGTTGTTTCCTAAGCATGCTGCTGATATTTGTGCCAAAGGTAAGACACTTCCTTTTAAAATGACATTTCTGAATTCAATATAACTTGTACTATCTTTACTTATAGGTCATTGAGGTCATAAGACATCCGAAGGATAAGGCTGAATCAAAATACAATCCTGACTCGGCCATATCGAAAGAGGATGAAGAACGCTATCAGAAATTGGTTACCGAAAACGAGGAATTGCAACGATTAATAACACAGGTAAACCGATCAATTGCCTTCTATCGGGATGCTAAATTCGTAAAATTTGATTAATCGAATTGTTAAATATTGAAACATATCGAAATTTTTTGTTTAATATCTATATTATCTAACAATTGACTATTTTTGCGAATAAAATGTTTAGAGCTATCAAACAAAATATCGATATACTGTAACGTATTAAGATCGATACAAATTCGATATATCGTTTTTATTTTATTCCAATTAGCGTATTTAATATTAAATGAAAAACGAAGTGACCAAATTAGTTTTGATATAGAACAATTTTGTATACAGTAAATAAAATATTCAAATAAAATATTCATCGTTTATCCTTTTTCAGAAAGAGGAGAAGATACGCGTCCTGCGACAGCGCCTCGTGGAGCGGGGTGACGCCAAGAGCACAGAACTGAATGGCGCAACTGGTACCGCCTCCGCCGCGACAACTTCACAGCCCGCTGCCCTCATCAACACATCCGCACATGGCACGCCCGCTGCCACACTCGCAATCACACAAGGTGAGTACCCGGTTCCCAGGCTAGGTGCGGATCCGTCCATTAGCCAGTTGCATGTGGTACTGATATTAGTATTTTTGCTTGGGCTTGTCGTTCATAATCGTATTGTTCTCAATTGTTTAATTAGAAATTTTAGCTATTTTCGTGGGCATTGACACAATTGATTAGGAAAACGGATTTCCAAGGTTGTTGGTTTATGATGTTATTGATTTTTAAGACAAACACTGTGTGCAATACAACTCGTTTAAATACTGCACTTGTTGCAATACTTTTTAGCAACTTGACACTATTAAGAAACATATACATTAATACACCTCGTGCACTATTATTAATTACATTTAAATTACAAAAATGTTAATTGATATGAGTCTAATTGCCAACTCGAAATCTGGGTGGCTTAACTTAATAAACACACTTATGGCACAGATATCAGAAGACAAGAACACTCTGGAGAGCAGCTTGGACTTTAACTTTGTTCACGGTTAAATACTAGGCTGTTGCCGAACTCGGACTTGGGAATTTAAGTGCACTTTAATTTTCCCTTCCCTATGCGTGTTTTACTGTTTAGAATATATATTTTTCTATGTTTTACTTACATTTATGTAACTTATTTAATTTAAACCAAATTTTTGTTGGCCTTATAAATTGAAGGCTCGACGCTGTTTCTAATTTCATTTAAGTTTTATTGTGTTGAATCTCTTTGGAAAATCTGTGCAGTTTTAATTTACTTCTTGATTTCATATATTTATTTATTCTCCAATTCCCATTTACCGATAATAGCACTTTTTGTGGACTCTTCAAATCTTCAGACTTAGTATAAGTATAAGTTTCTAATCAAATCAACAGTAGGCTTTATAAACACCACTATATACTTTTTATACACAATAAATCTTTATCATTATCTTAAAAAAACACTTAAAAACGTGTACAAGTAGGTACGTAATAAAATGTCTGTCAAAAAAATGCAGAGTAAATTATGTTTGTTGTAAAATTCGCCTTTTGTTTAATTCGCTTCATTTAGATTTACTTGCATAATAAAAATGAATACATACAAACAAGGTGAAGCATACCATTTGCACAGCCACTATTTTCTCTGCAATAAATTATTTTTACGGCACAGCACTTACTTATCACCATTTCTATTATCTGAAACATTGTAAATCCAAACAATAAATTAATTCGAAAAACATTTATTTTTCAGATACTCATGAGCATCGTACATGAAAAAACTTGTCAATTTCCTTTGCGTGATAGGTGAATTATAAAGAAAAAATGTGAAATGCGAATAAGGATGCTAACGAAAATATAAGATTTAATAAAGAAATAATAAACTTTGTATCAACTTTAAGCTGAGCTAAAAGTGAGTTAGTAGCAGCAATTTTGTAGCATAATGAAATATGTATTGTACCTTAAATGTATTTAGAATTAATATTAAACACAAAATACTTTTAACTTAAAAGAAATCTGGCATTAGCATCTAAACTAAAAAAATTGTTAGGCTTAAATGTTGAAAGGATGAAACCCAATATTGTAGGAAGTCAATAGAATACCTAAAAAGCATAAAGTTAATCATTTTTAAACGCAAAACGGGAAAATATGTATATTTGTGTGTTTCTTAGAGAATACAGAATTTTGTTTAGGCTAATTTTAAGTTTAACCTTTTTTGCTCAGTGCTGTCTCCTAGAGCTCTTTATACTATTTATACGCAGAGAAAAAAAAACACATCAAGCACTCACAGAATACAATTTTCCAAGATGGCGGCCTTTCCTGATCCTTAAATACGTTTCACGAGTGTTTTTTAAGCCAGGTCGCAGCAATACAAACCAAACTCCTAGACTCCGGGAACCAAGCCGCGTATCCCGGTCCTTCTCAGCAAGGGATTCGGTTTGGTTCCTAATAGCTAAGTTAGCTTTAGGCACTTTGTATAGATCCATGTGTAAGTCCGTGTGACGTGTAAATGTGCACTCGAAAAAAGTTTTAATAGTTTACTGCAACTCGTACATAGCACAAATTGAATGGGAGGAATAGCAAATCGTAGGTATTGAAAGGATATGTATACATATAGCATAGACTAGTGTAGCATAAAGCGTTAATATTATACTGTGGACGGGTCGCGGCTCAAGAAACGTTTTAATTTTTATGTACTGTTATTTATAGACGAATTAAATTAAATGTAATGATACATTTTTGAACGTACTGTAAGTTCTAAAATCGCATTTATAAAGTATATATATTATACACAGAAAATGAGGAATGGAGCAACCGAACATAATTCAGCGCGTCGTTATATAGGAATTGACTTTATTTGAACTAAAACAAAACTGAAACCTATTGATTAAAAGATGATGAATCCAGTAACTTGCATATTCTCACTAACTCACTCACCCTTAAAAGAATTCGATCCTTTTGTATCACACTTCATTTCAATAAAAAACAAAAGTACATGTTATAAAAAAGAACACAAAAATTACAAAAATCCATCTCAGAAAGTGCTATAAGAACATACATGGACAACATCAAATTCCTACGAAATGAAAGACTTTAAAATCTAAGCCTTTGAATAAAAGGAGAAGAAAGTAAACAAATGAAAACTATACACGCGATAAACAAATATTGAATATATGTATATGAAATTTACACATGACAAAGAACATCTCTAGTACATTGATATTTGTTAAGGATCGTTGGAATTTGTAGTTTAATTGGATTGTATTTCATATACACACATATAGCAGCGCTGTTAGGGTAGACGTGTAACTCGAGATCATGTATATTGTATATAGGCATTAGCTGCGGCTCCTCCAGGACACACATTCAACCACAAAGGCAACAGCAAACACAGACCGATCGAATAAATGCAAAAAATTGTTTTTGAAATCCGAATTAACTACTTGCTTTGCCCTCGAATCACAACCCAAAGAAGAACTCTTAGTAAATTAAGACACACTTTAGCCAAGCTAATTGTTGTATAAATACTAGTAAATAGAAAGAGCAAACGTAAAATAAATCCAAGTTTATTTCAAATAAAACCCGAAACAGAGAAGAAAACAAAATCTACTGTTAGTGAAAAATTAAAAGAGAACACAAAAATGGTAGCAATATGCAGGAAAAAGATAAGGTCAAAGTAAAGAAAAACTCGATATGTTCTTATGAATGTAACATTAACGAATTAACTTAAAGTTTAATAAAACTGAATAAATGAGAATTTTACTGAATAAAAAAAGGAAAACAAAACGAAAATAACTTTAAATATTATATAATATTATTTCGAAAGGGCTTTGTTGGGGTTTAGAAATTTACAAGGAAAAGGTACTATAAAATGTTGTAGTCTTATATATTTTTCGACTTAAAAAAATTATAAACATAAATTAAACAATAAAACCCATAAAAAATTTTATATTTTGAAAGCCACAATTCAAAACCACGGTTTAAAACTCGACTAACCGTATGGGGCGGCTCAGAAACAAGAGCGAGCGAGATGGTTAGAGATATCTTTATTTTTCTTTCTTTAATTTTTGTAAAAATATTTACTAAATTCTTATTCCTCTTTTTAAATCATATTTTATTATTCAATGTTTTCATATATTTTTCAATATTATAACATAAATAAATAATAAAGTAAATTATTTAATTCATCAATTAAAAAATAATTCACAATATGAAAACCACCACAACCTAAATTCCTTATGCTTTCCAGTACCAGTTAGCTAATTGTCGGAATACTTAACAAAATCGTGATGTGCCACGCGCTTGTGCTGCATTTATAATAAGGAATCAACAACCCTTATTAAAATATTAACCGCATAAATTAATTGATTCGATTTAAATAAGAATGATTACACAGATCGACAACAAATCGGATTTTTTTTTCTCATTGACTCAAGGTTAAATGCAAGGCCTCTGGAGAGGCCTAGGGGGAAGAACACAGCAAACGCAATTAAATCAGAACTAATAATAGGAACTAAGTTGCACAGTTCTCTTACGTTAATTTGCGGCTTGAAGCCGTGAGTCGTGCTTGAAGCTGAGAGATAATCGATGACCCATTAGACCCACTCTGATACCTGGGTTCACTGTACATTTGATTGTATTCCCGATGCGCTTTTTAGGAGAGGAGCACTCTGCCGAAATCGGGCAGGAGTATTTTTAAAATATATTACCGAATAAACATCTTTTTGATGACATGTTTTTCCTTCCGCTCTTGCGATGCTAATTTTAAGGCCCAACCCAGAGCATTAAGCTGCATCTTTGGTATAACAGATTAAACCAGCTGCTGTCTGAGCCGAGCTTGAAAGCTCCAGTCGACGTATCTTCGAACATATTAAGCCCGACTCCGGCCCAAGCTCTTGCAGTCAGCGTGCTCAGCTCGCATCGAACAGCAGTGGTACTTAGCTTGTAAAGAGGAATCCAGAAGATACAACTGACAAATACCAAAACACCAAAATGAATTCACCGAGGTTGAGTCTGAGCCTGGGCCTTGTCTTGTGTCTGATCGGCATTTTCAGCCAAAGTGCAACGGCCAAACTGGAGGAGAAGTTCTCGTGGAAGCAACTGGCCTTCGATTGGCCCACCCCGGAGGCCGAGGCGGAGGCCAAGTCGAATGGCCACTACGTCGAGGAAAACAATCTGCCACTGGGCGTGGAGCGCTGGCAAAATAGAATCTTCGTCACTGTGCCAAGGTAAATTACCATATTCAAAAACGAAAGCCAACCTCCACTCGTTATTACCTATAGTTATAGTTGTTTTTGTTCTGTTGTTTGGTGTTTTTAATTGTAATTAAATGTCAAGCTAGACTTGCAAAACCATCGAGTGTCGACAGGGAAACCGGTTTCCTGTTGGCTAGCTTTGCTTATACTTCGGTTTTCCTTTGTATAAGTCTATTAAGCCTTTCAAATGGCGGTTTCTAAATGCAAATCTCATCGTGAACAAAATGTATAATTAATAGGAGAAAATACATGGAAAATTCTATGAAATATAATTAAAAACTGGTCAGCAGAGGCGTTATGTGACGTCACCAGGTTTACCCCCCAAAACGCTAAGTGGGGAAAATTTTCGGCAGCCATGAGTAATCAAAACAATGACCACCGAAAACCGCTCTATCAGGCTACTAACTAAATATAAACACTTTTATGGAGTAAACAAAGATTAAATGAGAAATCACAAATATTAATAATCTGCATTTATAGTTGATTTAGCTTTATTAATTCAGCTTTCTCTAACAACCAAAAAACAAAACGATTAAAAAGTAAAGCAAACATATAATTTTGTTTTAAAATATGAGTAACACAAAGAAATAGAGCAAAATATGAAATAGAATAATTAGCAGTTTTTGTAATATTTATTAATTTGATAAAAAATACGATTAAAACAATACATATTCAAAGATATATAAAAAGAGTCCATTTAATGATAAAATTAAAGGTAATAAACTTTTTTGTAAAATATTTTGATCAGTATTTTAATAAGCAATATTCCTTTAAACAATTGATTAATTTTAATGTCTTAAAACACATTAACATATATTTCGCAATTGGTGACATCGATCTCTATAGTGATTTTTGGTCTGTTCTATTATTTAATGAACTTTCTTTCGAAATATAACTATAAAGCACCTTTGCACATATTTAAATTTTTATATTATTTATATTATTAGATGGAAGGCCGGTGTCGCTGCTACCCTAAACTACATCGACCTCGACTCTACCGAGAAGTCCCCCAAGCTGCATCCGTACCCCAGCTGGGATGCGAACAAGCTGCCCATCACTGTTCAGCCCCAGGATCAAAAGACACCATCTGGTGGACGCCTGGATGCTGACAAGGATCAAGATGCTGGAGTTCAACTGAAGGATAACTCCACCATTATTTCCACGTTCCGCATACAGGTGGACGTGTGTGATCGCCTTTGGGTGCTCGATACCGGTCTGGCCGACATTTTGGGGAATCCCAAGCAGATTACACCGAATTCGATTTTGGTCTTCGACCTGAAGACGGACACTCTTCTGCGACGCTTCGCCATTCCCGATGACCAGAAGAAGGATGACTCGTTCTTTGCAAATATTGTAAGTACACCGAATCGTACGCCAAGATGTTTATTTTGATCTAAAAAAAACACATTTTATGTAGGTTGTGGATGCCGACCGCTCCGAGTGCCAAGATGCCTTTGCGTATATTCCCGATTTGGGTGCCTACGGTGTCATTGTGTACTCGCTAAGGAACGACAAGTCTTACCGCGTCAAGCACAACTTCTTCCACTTCGATCCGCTGCAGGGCGATTTCAACGTGGGCGGCGTCAACTTCCAATGGACGGATGGCGTCTTCGGCCTGGCCGTGGGTCCCATGAATCCGGATCACTCCAAGGACATTTACTTCCATGCCCTGGCGAGCACCAAGGAGTTTAAGGTCTCGAACCGAGTGCTCCAGAACGAATCGCATGTGACTGGCGGCGATTCGTACTATGACTTTAAATATGTTGGCGATCGTGGAATGAATGGTCAGTCCACCGCCGAGGTCTTTGACCCCGAGACGGGCGTCATCTTCTACACGCAGGTGAACAAAGACGCCATCGCATGCTGGAACATCAAGCGGCCATACACTCCCGATACCCAGGGACTTATCGATTCCGATTCCCACACTCTGGTCTTCCCCAATGACATGAAGATCGACAGCGAGGGCACCGTCTGGGTTTTGTCCGACAAGATGCCGACTTATTTGTACAAGGAACTCGATCCCTCGGCCGTCAACTATCGCATTTTGATGGGCCAAAACCGCGATCTCATCAAGGGCACGCCGTGCGAAATGTGAGCAGGGTCTGTGACTTGTGCAACTTTGTATTTACACCATGACATTATTTGTTTGTTTGTAAGAGTCAGCTTAATAAACTATCGAAATGTAATTGAATCAGTGCAGTGGGGTCTCTAAGCTAGATGTCAGATTTAAGTAGGTTGGCGGCCAGTTGAACCTTCTCGCCTGGCTTGAAGGCGGGCATGCCCAAATAAGGACAGGTGGAGCAGCGGAAGGCATCGCCCAGATAGCACTAAAAATAAATATTTACAATAAACAAACAGATATTTAAGGGGGAGTCAACTCTCACATTTCCACAGCTGGACTTGGCGTTCTCAGTGGCAGCCTTGCTCTGCTCCTTCTCACTCTCAAGCTCCTCGGCCAGGCCACAGGAACAGTTCTTGCATGCCTTGCGCTTGCCCGTGGTGCTACACACGCGAAGACCAGCCGGGTCCGGCTTTTGCTTGTCCTCCTCATCCAGCAGATCCTCCTCATCGATAAGGTCTTCGTCGTCCCCACTGATCTTCCACACGTTCAAGGCACTGGCATTCTTTTTAGCAAAGGACAGCCTGGCCGATGAACCCGTTTCATAGCCAGGCTTTTCGGCTGTCAGAGCATCGCCGGCATCTTCGCGGCAGTTGATGAAACCGGAAAGCTTGACCTCCTGAAGCAGGCTACCAGCCGGTCCGATGAAGGACACCAAGTGCAGCTTGCCACTGGGCTTTAGCATGTGCAGCAGCTTTACGTAATTGTCGGTGAGCTGAGCACATTCAATAACGATTAGGTCGAAGCTGGAGTTGGCGTATGAAGCTGAAAGACAAAGCAGAAGGAGATTAGACCTGCTGACTCACTGGATGTGAAATTCGTCTTGCGCGTTGCTTACAGAAGGACAGGCGGTGCACATTTTCCAACGCCACCTCGCCACCGGTGGCTGCCTTTAGCTGCTCCACACGCTTGTCCAAATCAGTGCTGTCAGTCCATATGTACAGGGATTTTTGCAGACCCTTGAATTGCTCCATTGTTAAACAATGATTGTTCTACTCGAAAGATCTATTGGTTTTACTACAAATTTAGTAGATCTGTTAATCGGCGACAATATCGATACTTTCGATGGTGCACCATCGATATATCGTGTAAGTGTAATTATAAAAAGCTAGACTCTTAAAAGAAGGCCAGAAATACTAAACTCAAAATTTTATGCTAGCAAAAAATGTAAACATGACTGCATAACAGCGATTTTTTAATTTTAAAGTCACCAGATATTGTAAAAAGCTATACTTTGTCTACATTTAAATTCTTAAAATTTGTCCCGGAATAGCCATATGAAAAACGTTATATATAGTGGTAAAATAGCTAAAGTAGCAACACTGCATCGCTGCTAAAAAACATTGAAACATATGCGTTGGTTCCCACGACCCCTCTTTAAAATGTACAGGTCACAAGGATATTCAAAGCTTGAATTTGAAATAAGTGGGCCAAACCTGTTTAGCTTTTAAATTCAATCAATAAAAGCAATTAAAGAAATCAAACATAACATAACATATATCAACATTAGCTTTCTTATTTGGAATAAAAAATTAAAATTATAATTAAATTAAAAAAAAACAAATTTAAAATAAGCTCCTAACGAATACGTACAATCAAAATTCCAAATATGTGACTTTTCAAGACCTGTTCTGGTCTGGCTATACTATAAGAAAGAAGCTGCCTGGCTATAAATATGCTGGTCGGTCGGCACTTGCCGTAAGTCCCGAACAGTGTTGGGAAAAGCCAGGCATATCGCCGGTAAGAGTGGCGACAATCATAAATAAGCGCCTATCGAAGTATCGATACAACATCAACATCCCCACTCAGTTTAGTTGTAGTATTATAAATATAACCCAAGCGCTTAATGCAGCTTAAACAGAAGCCAGCCGCTTCAACCGCTGGTCGCTAGTCAAGTGCGTAAAGGAAACAAATATGTAAATACTCTGCCCAGGGCCCTCACTCGAAATCAGCCACAACAACAAAGCGAATCCGAATCCGAGTCCGCGACGAAGAGGAAGAGAGTGCGTGAGAGAAACGACAGCTGCTGCCCGTGTGTTGGTGCAGGATAACAAATACAAAACATACAATAACAACAAAGCAGTGTCCAAAGTGCCAAACGAATTTGCCAAAAAAGAATCGAAAAAGTACCAAACGAAGAACCCAAACGGTCCAAAGCCCAGCCAACGGCTTCCGAGTTCGTTCATCAAGTTGCAATGCAAAGACCATGTGCATAAATGAAGAGCTACAGCCAATTTAATTTAAACGCCGCCGTCGCCCCGCCCGCCATTGCCTACGATAACGCAGCCGCAGCCGCCGCAGCAGCAGCAGTTGCTCAGTCACTCAATCAAGGCTCGCCCCTTGATCACAGCCATCAGCAACAGCAGCGCCAGGACATGCCGCACTTTGGACTTGGCACTGGTCCGCAGCCGCCGCCGCCGCCTCAGCAGCTACAAGTGCACCACCAGCAGCAGCAACAGCAGCAGCAACAACAGCAGCAGCAGCAACATCAACAGCAATTGCAAATGTCCATGCTGCCAGGTCCGTACCGGCCGCACATCGAGGAAAAGAAGCTGACGCGGGATGCCATGGAGAAGTACATGCGGGAGCGCAACGATATGGTCATCGTGATACTCCATGCCAAGGTGAGGAGCAAGATCGAGTGTAAACATTGTCTGAACTAACTCCGGCAATGCACATAGCAAATTGCATGCACTTTTTAATGGTAGCTGGGATTAATGTGGCGGCAGAGTTTTTATAAAGAAAAATCTTTTCCTTTAAATTAGAACGTTTAAAACAAAAAATTTTAATTTGAAATAAAATATATGAAATTATTAAAAATTCTTTTTGTGAATGGCTAGGACCATGAGGATAGTAAAAGATGTTTTTTAGTGCGATAATTTCTCTTATAAAGCGCTTTAAACTATTGTTTTTAACTTCTTCTTAGAAGGATATTTTTTACAGGATTTTGGTATCAAAATACTTAAAATATTCCCGTTCATAGCTAAAGGAAACCTAAATATATACGCAGAAAGGGAACAGATTTATGATTAAATTTAAAATGGAATTAGACTTAAATGCAGACCAGTCAGTACAAATTCATAAGTTAAAATATAAGTAGCTGGGATCCAGGAATCCCTATCCACTTTTCCATAACAAGTCCTTATCCGAAATTCAATTTCACCTAATCCCAGAGAGATTTATCTTATCATCCATTATTCGGAGGCGCTTGTTTATGGTGTCCACTTTAAGGTGTTACATTTTTGCGGTTTTGCAAAGGCAGAGACAGAGACAGAAATGAAAATGGAATAAAATTGTCGCGGTTGCCTTTTAGCGGTTGGCGATCTTCAAGCGGCCGACTGCCGCCAAATGCGAATCCTTCACACTCGACTGCCCACAAATTGAGCAACGCGAGCCCCGGTCCAGTACCGAGTACCGGCCTGAAGTCCGCAATGACAAATAATTGAAATTAATTACAGAAAATTAACAAAGCTGCATTGCTTGCGGTTTGATTTGATTTGCCGATTTGATCTGGACGCCAATTTGTGCTAATTGAATTCCATTCCTGCACCATCGTGTGTGTGTTTGTGTCTTTCAGGTGGCCCAAAAGTCCTATGGCAACGAGAAGCGTTTCTTCTGCCCGCCGCCATGCATTTACCTGTTCGGAAGCGGCTGGCGGCGGCGGTACGAGGAGATGCTGCAGCAGGGCGAGGGCGAACAGGGGGCACAACTGTGCGCTTTCATAGGCATCGGTAGCAGCGACCAGGACATGCAGCAGCTGGATCTCAATGGTAAGCAGTATTGCGCGGCCAAAACCCTGTTCATCTCGGACTCGGACAAGCGGAAGCACTTTATGCTTTCGGTGAAGATGTTCTATGGCAATGGCCACGACATCGGCGTCTTCAACTCGAAGAGGATTAAGGTGATATCCAAGCCGTCCAAGAAGAAGCAGTCGCTGAAGAATGCCGATCTGTGCATAGCCAGCGGCACCAACGTTGCCCTGTTCAATCGCCTGCGCTCCCAGACCGTATCCACGCGGTACCTGCATGTGGAGAACGGACACTTCCATGCCTCGTCCACTCAGTGGGGCGCCTTCACGATACACCTGTTGGACGACAACGAGTCCGAGTCGGAGGAGTTTCAGGTGCGCGATGGATACATCCATTACGGGGCCACCGTTAAGCTGGTATGCTCGGTCACTGGCATGGCCCTGCCGCGTCTCATCATCCGGAAGGTGGACAAGCAGATGGCCCTGTTGGAGGCCGATGATCCCGTTTCACAGCTGCACAAGTGTGCCTTCTATATGAAGGACACGGATCGCATGTATTTGTGCCTGTCGCAGGAGAAGATTATCCAGTTCCAAGCCACTCCCTGTCCCAAGGAGCCCAACAAGGAGATGATCAACGACGGCGCCTGCTGGACCATCATATCCACGGACAAGGCCGAATACCAGTTCTACGAGGGCATGGGTCCAGTGGCGTAAGTACATCCTTTCCTTGCCATTCGATTCAGTAGTTGTAATCCTGAAATTCGCCTGAAATAGTTCCCCCGTCACGCCAGTGCCAATCGTTAACTCACTGAATCTTAATGGCGGCGGCGACGTGGCCATGCTGGAGCTCAGTGGCGACAATTTCACGCCCCACCTGCAGGTGTGGTTCGGCGATGTGGAGGCGGAGACCATGTACCGCTGCACGGAGACCCTGCTGTGTGTCGTTCCCGAGATTTCCCAGTTTCGCGGCGAATGGCTTTGGGTATGTGTTCAAGGCGGCTCCTTGATTAATTCATTCATTAATTGCTCCATTTCGCAGGTGCGTCAGCCCACACAGGTACCAATTTCGCTGGTGCGCAACGATGGAATTATTTATGCCACGGGACTGACCTTTACCTACACGCCAGAGCCTGGTCCGAGGCCGCATTGTAATAGTCAGACCACCGAGGATGTGATGCGGACACGGCACAATAATAACAACAACAACAACATCACTAGCATTAGCAACAACAACAGCAGCAGCAGCAATGCGGGATCACCTGCCAGTGGCAGCATGCAACAGCAGCAGCAGCAGCACCAGACGCTGCCCTCAATCTCAGAAGTGCAATGGAATAGTCACGGTAGCGGCTTGTCCTGAGTGCAGGATTATTGCATTATCGCATATTTATGTACGATAAGTTATAGTTTATAGTTTTTATTAAAGTCCTTAGTTTGTAGATTGATGACATTTCTCATGCTAATTTTCCCCCCCTCATGATAGATCCCGAATCATCCTATCTAAGATATAAACACGTATCTAGTGCTAGTTCGGAACCAATAGATGTGTAAATGCCAGATTGCTCTGTACATACAAAACTCGAAAGAAAGCTCACTGACACTGATTTGTAAGTGTAAAAGAATATACCTACACACAGCATATAATTCTAGTTAAATATACAAATTTATATAGAATTCTATAGACGATTTTTTGTAGAAGCTCTTGAGAAGTCATTAATAAATGATTTTCGTTTGCTATGAATTTCCGAAAGGCAGTCTGGAAAATATATTTTTTTAAATTAATATAAAAAATGTACCTACTTAAAATAGAGCTGAGAAAAAATAGAGTTTCGATTAATCGAAGAAAACTAATTTTGTTCTTTTCTAAACTAAGGAGATTAATTCATATTGAGATCATTGAAATGATACAATTGATGTTGAAATCGATTTTTTCCCAGCTCTACCCAGTAGGTCGCCATGCTTATAACAAACATTCCATGCTCCCCTTTTTTTTAATGTAATATACCTCTAAGTATGCTTGTTTCTGTATATATTTACGGAGTTTACCAATTAGGAAACTATAAAAAAAGTACTACAAAAATTATTAATTTTTATGTATTCCTTTCTTTTGGAAGTTCATAGCACAAAACGTCGCCTAAGAAACCGAATCAAGAGACGATTTTTATTTGCTAAGAAAGCCTAATTTAAATAAAAAGACAAGACCAAAATCGGGGAAAAAATACAACAATTTTATGATCTTTCATTTATGTTCTTGACTAAGCGTGATTTGACATAATTCGTTGGCTTGTCTTGGGGGAGGTTTGGATTGGTTGGTTGGTTGGTTGGCCGCCTTAAATTGCTGTGGGAATATGGCCCAGTATCGTGTGAATATGTTTAAACAAAACAAGTGCAGTTCTTCCCACGATACCTGCGCCAACCCCCTTTAGGGGGGAGCCGACAACTTTAATTATTATAGTTCGGTCGGCATTGCTGATGAAAGCGCTAAGTCAAGAAGCGAATATACGTATTGTTTCCGTTTTGGCCCAGCCAAGGAGTAGAATTTTCTCACAGCCCAAAAGCTGCTGTGAGAATTTTTCACTACCTTTTGTTGAATATTTATGCAGTTTTAGCCAACTGCTGGGCCTTTTACAGATTTACAATCTTGGAGATTCGCAGTTTTGAATTAATTATCGCTTACTTCCGCTCAGCGGAGAGAAGGTGTGCGCCAGCGAAGCAATTAAACTCTAAACTCATCTCCCCGTCCCAGTTGGGAGACATATTTCTTATCAGAGTCAGCCAAGCAATAAGAAGAAGTCAGAGACGGAGACGGAGCCCTTGCAACCCCTAAGATGCACTTTTCGGTGTGAGAACGAAAGACTCAAACAACAAACCTCGGTTGCGTGAGAGAAAATGAATTGGAACGATGATGATGACGGAAAAACCACCACCAAAAAGTCCGGGACTCTTAATTGGAACTGCAACCTCTTAAGGTCGCCGTCGTCGTCGTCGTCTTATAAGAAGCTGAATATGAAATTAGTTCGGAATTTTTAATGAACGTTCATTCCTTCCCCCACATTTCCCCGGACTGTTCTGACCAAGGTATAAGTGCGATTATTGCGGTTGCTGCTAGAAAGGGGGAGAGAGCGACAGCAATTTCTAAAAGTTCTCAGGACTGCTACACAACTTCATACCTGACTACTAAAAAAAGTTAATTATCTTGAAAAAATCTAAGTCTACACAAGTCTTGAGTCGTTCAGTTCGTCTGTCGACTGCTGTTGTTTTTCACACGCTGGGGAAAAATGGAAATTCTTGCAAAATACAATGCGTGGGAAATCGTTTGCGTGGGAGTCAGCCAAGAAAAATCAAGGGAAACTATATATTTATATATATATGTAGATATGGTATTCACGAGACTTTGGACACGTACTCTGTTTTAAACTGCTAAATCCATAGAAATACGCTAAAATGGTCTTTTCGATTGTGATCACTTTGGACTTTAAGAACGATTCTACATTTTGCGCAATCAAATCAAAAATATTATTAACTATATTTATTTTAAAACTTGGGAGTCTTAGTAAATGGCGTTTCAAAATAAGAAATATAATCAAAAGTCGTAAGGATGCTTTGCAGTAATGTAAAACAAGGATATCAGCTTTAACCTCTCATTATTGATCAAATTAAATGTCTTACACATGTCTTGTCTTTTTGAAGATTTTCAAATACATATGTTAGATTCTTATTCTTTATCAGGTTACAAAAACAATCTATACAAAACAATCATCTTTGGGAATTTAAGAGTAATTTTTTTTTTTTATTTAGTGCATTTTTTGTTATATGTATATTATTTTGTATTAATTAAGACTTAAATGGCAAATCTAAATATAAAAAAAATTCGCAATCATTCGCCTTTTGGCTTTAATATACCACCAGGATGACCAAATATTTGTATTATAGGGACTTTAAATTTTAGGATTTTAGTTTTGATGGAAAAAGAAAAGAAGAGGAAACATACCCTACAAAAAAAATTAATAATAATAAAATTAATAATAATAATAATAAAGTAAAACACTATTCAGAAAGCTTTTCTCCTAGTTTTATAAGGCTAATAATTCTGGATTTTGAATTTAAAAATTGTTTGTCAATTTTACAGTTATAAATGAATTGATATTTTATTTTCATGCGGCTAGATCGGCTCGGCAGTCGATGTTGATATGTATATATGATCCATGTATCATTACAATAACTCTCAGAACTTGTTATTAGAGGTGAAACAAAAATCATTGCAATTTTGACGGGATAATTATTTACAAACATTTTGATTTGCAGTCAATTTTGTCTCTGATCCTTTCTAAAGTCCTTGTGGGAAAGTTTCGTAATTTATAAATCTTTTAAAAGTGCCTTATATCGAAATATGTATAAAAACAACAAGGCTATATTTTTTCCCAAAATATACCGATAATTTCAATGTCAGATTCGATTTTGTGGCCCGATCAGGACTGTTTCGACATATAAACTACCTTCAATGGAAATGGAATGTAGAGCATCGAAAGAAAATGCCAGTAAAACGTGTTGGGTAAAAAGTTTTCAGATCGTCCATTTAATATGTGGCCATTTTCATTTTATTGACCAGTCGAACAAACATGGCCGCGGTCATTCGTAAGCTATTAAAATATAAGTAAGATTAATTAACATAAAGATAGTTTTCAGTTGTAAAAAATCAGAGGCAGTTTTTTAATGAATATTATTATTTAATTACATTTAATTTTAAATTTAAATTCTAAAATTAAATTAAAAATCCATCAAACTAATGACTTGTTTGGCCCGAAGTCTTTGGTTTATTAAAAGTACCTAATAAAAGTAAATATTTAATATTAATAAAAACACACAGACCCCGGGATTATAGGATTATTATTTATTAAGTAGACAACAAAGTCTGACTCTGAGGGCAATTTAGACTAAAAAATATGTTGCCAAACCTTATCCTCCCCGTAAGTTATTTTATCAATATTATTATACCCTTGCAGGGTATTATAATTTTAGTCAGAAGTTTGCAACGCAGTGAAGGAGACATTTCCGACCCTATGAAGTATATATATTCTTGATCAGCATCAACAGCCGAGTCGATCTAGCCATGTCCGTCTGTCCGTCTGTCCGTCTGTGTTTCTACGCAAACTAGTCCCTCAGTTTTTAAGCTATCTGAATGAAACTTTGCAGATAGTCTTCTATATGCTCTCACTACTATATATGTCGGAACGAGCCGGATCGGACGACTATATCATATAGCTGCCATAGGAACGATCGGAAATTTTTGGGAAAAAAAATTTGTACTATGCCAATTTTCAATATATTTTCATAAAATTTCAGATGGCCATTTTGTAATATTTTAGAATTTCGGTTTTAATTTGATCGAAATCCACTATGTATATCATATAGCTGCCATAGGAATATACATATATATAAATTCATTTAGTTTTTTCGCATCATTTTCGTTTGCAACATTTTTTTCGCAACATTTTCGTTCTCAACATTTTCGCTCGAAACATTTATGTCAGTACCCGAGAAAACGAAAAAGTCTTACTTACTTCCTGCAAGGGTATTTAAACTTCGGCATGCCGAAGTTAGCTTTCTTTCTTGTTATTATTATTTTTAATATATGAATAAAATTGAATTCATCTACCTACAATTTTGACAAATTGATAGATAGTTTAACGCATTTCCTAGATATAAACAAAAATATACCCTCCTGGCAACGTATGCTGATGACACAGCCTACATCGCAAACTCGCCGTGTCGATTGGAGGCATCCAGGAAAACACAACAATTCTTAAAACTGTATGGAAAGTGGACGAACAGGTGGAACATAGCCATTAATGGTAATAAGTCCCAGCATTGCAATTTTTCCCTGAGGCATAAAGTCCTCCCTAGGGTTAAATTGCAGGACACGCTCATCCCTCAGTCACCCCAGGCGCAGTACCTGGGATTGATCCTGTACAAGCGGCTTACGTGGAGGCAGCACACTATTAAAATTTCAGCAACCTACCGAGGGAAGCTTAGAAAGCTAAACTGGATACTGAAGCCAGTGAGCAAGCTAAGTCTCAGCAACAAAGTGTTGCTCTACAGAGCGATAGTGGTCCCCTCGTTGACCTATTTCGTCCAGATATGGGGTACGGCCTCCGACTCTAACATTATGGGAGTGCAAAGGGTCCAAAACCGAGCGTTGCGCACGATCACTAATACGCCCTGGTATGCAAGAAATGTTGACATTGCAAACGGCATTCAAGTCGCTACAACGATCGGCTTCAGACCCACACCAACCACCTAGCGGCTGCATTGGCTAATCCGACGACCAGGCGATGACTGAGGCAAAGAACGCGTGTACTCCCACAATAGCCAAAAACATATTGTAATTCCATTGTTAATTAAATTGTAATTTTATCCTTTCTGTTATGTTTCCATGTTATGTTTGTTACTATTGTTAGTTCCTACGTTTTAAAACCATTTAATTGGTTGCTCAACATAAAAATAAAAATTAATTATCTAAAAAAAAAAGATCCCGTAAGCAGCGTACCTTTAGTACATTTCCTCGTTTTTAATCAGGTTGTACGAGAATCCAAAGTACAGATAGCACCCCGCTGCCAAAAATGAAACTTTATAATAAATTGTATATAATTTATTTAATAATAGAACATTTCTATGTATTTGATACAAAACGTCATCAGTACAGATATGCAGTTAGGATATACAAAGAGATAGATGCAAAATGTGTAGATACAAATGCTCATCTATGGATATGTCGGAATGTTTCTTCATACAAACATCATATTTAATACCGGAATGTGCCGTAAAAATACCTAAGAGAGTTACTGCAATTTTTATACAACAAAACGAAAAAAAAATATAAACAAAATAAAGATTGGAAATTTGTTTGGTATAATCGACAGCTGGACATGACCAAAAGCGGAATGTGCAATTACAGCGAAGGAATGGTGGAGTGGTGGGTGTGAGGAGTTACTTACAGCTACAAAGTACTAAGCTTGGTAATAAGTTATTGCAATTGTAATTTATAATTATTATAAATATTTGCGGGCATTATTTGTTTAACTAATTGGCTCGAATGGTTCGATTCTTGTTCATATTGGTCAACATCAACGAAATATATGAAGTCAGCAGGTCGTCCATCTTGTAGCCAAGCGACGTCTCGCACAGCAGTTTCGAGCCCCGAACCAGATTGCCGATCGTCATGTGGAAATATGTGTTGCCAGACGACCAGTTCGAGATGCGTGTAAAGGGATGGGTGACCAAAATGTCCTGTAAAGAAGTATAAACCAAAAATATTACATTAAATTGTTCGTTTTTATTTTAGTTCCTACTGATACAAGAGAAGTAGAGAGGGCAGAAAATATCAATACAGTGTTGATATTTTCTTCGAATGTTGAAAAACTTTATTTAAACGTTACGATATATTTTCGATAATTCGATAATTATCCAATATAATCGGGAATGAAGACAAATAAATGTAATATGTTTTGGATGTTTTTGATAATATCGATATTTCAAAAGAAATTATATTGTGTTGCTTTAAACCGATATTCCTTTTAAATAGGATAATTATAAAGGAGACATTTATTGAATATATATTTTTTTTAATATATTGTGATGATGTGATTTTTAGATCTTTAGATCTTTAGAGTAAATTAAGATACTTTTCGATATATATGATATGTATAGTATTATTTATATTTTTTATACATATTTTAATATATAATTAAAATCTTTAAGAGAAATGTGTATGTGCATAACGATAACTATAACTATTTCGGATTTTTTAAATACTGTGCTTAAAATGTATCTTATACTTCTAAATTCAAAACGAAATTATCAAGTTTTTAATTATTATTACTCTTTGTTATTGTTCTTTGTACGTGTAAACAGGTTCAAGTTTCAAAAATATTTCACCATACAATTATTTTGTACTGCTTAATATTTTAACTTAACCCAAATAAATATTATAAAATTATAATAACAATATTATAAATAGTAATTACGAGTTGCTTACCTTGGTCACTGGATGTATTAGACTCACGCCGTGTTTGTTAATGGCGATCAGCAGCATTTCGGGATAGTTGGGTTCGGTGGTTTGCTTAACCTCGAAGAAGGCGGAGCCAAAGGTTGGCCATCTGAAGATAATTAGGCAACAAATAATGTAAAAACAAAGGGAGTGAAAAGGCTTTTACGAGACAACGCACCTGTATACGATTTTAAGGAAAGCCACCTTGGCATCTTCGGAAGTCATGCCACCATCCTGGTTATAAGAGGCCACAATCAGGCGCTTCCATTCGCTGGTGCTCTGCATCTTCATGATGTCCGAAGGTATAAGTTCCCTCAACATTTGCCTAAAATTGATTACAATTAATAATGGTAAGATGAGAGTAATTAAAAGAAAATTCCAGCTTACGGTATTGCCTGAAGCTCCTGTTTGTTCTCCCCGAAGCGCACACGGAATACCAGGGCAGCCAGCTTGGATGCCTCCTCCCTTGAACACTTGTGGTAGCCGCGCAACAGCTTCGGCAATTCCTGATGGTAGTGGAAGATAAGGTCGGCATTGCGATCCTTGCCCGGCACCGTGTTCGTCCACAGCTTCTTCATGAAGAAGACCTGGTAGGTGAACTGTGGATTGGCCCCGTCGCGTATGGGTCGCGCCTTCTTTATCCAATCGGTCAGATGACGCACGAAATCAAAGAAGAAATCGCCCTCGGGCACCGATATAACCTTATCGGCGATCTTTACAAACAGGGAGAAGCCCTCGCTGGTGCGCAGCGAGAGGCGCTGAGAGATGTTATTGCAAAAGTCCTTGGCCCTGGTGGAGCTGTCCACCTCGAAGGCCTCGTCTGTGTCGTCCGGGAAGTAGACTTTATGGAATATTTGTGTGGTCTTGTGCTGTATGGCCTCCACCTCCACCTGGTGCGGTGGATACTTGCGTTGTCCATGGCGTATGGTTTTTTGCAAACGATGCATCGAGTCCTAGAAATTGTTCGAAATAGTTAATACCCCAAGAAAGGGGCTTAAAATAATAGGCAAACCTGCGAAATGGGATGTCGCCGGGTGCGCAGGAAAAGCAACAGTTCCTTGAGCAGGCCCTGCGAGCAGGCAAATAGACCCGTGGCCAGCCACATTAGCTCCCAGCCACGCTCCTCGGACATGCGATTGCGGTTGTCCGTCAGCTGCTTCATCAGCTGGCAGTAGATCTCATCCCGCAGAATCTCGTGCTTGAGGGGTCCGTCGAAGATGTGGTCGGTAATCTCGTTGCCCATCCGCGGCCGCTTCGAGGGCAGATCTCCCATGTACTTCAGTATGGCGGCAAAGGCAAAGCAGGCCTCCTCCGCCAACTCCTCTTTGCTTTGTAACTTCCGCAGCAGCGGTGCTTTGATGGGGTCCCTTGCATAGCGCCACAGCTCTTCGCTTCGCTTCGAACTCAACGTGAGGGTCTTGGACATTGTGCGTTTCGGCGGCAGCCGGAAGTGATCGAGGGCATATTCCATGAGCGTGTGCGGTCGATCCCTGGCCTCGACCACGCCACCGTTCGAGGCCATACTTAGGCGGCGTCCATGATGCGCCTCGTCGATGTTGAACAGAGCGAGAATATCCTGCGGCGGCTTGCTCAACGTCGGCAGCACATAGACTGTCTCGGCGGGGAAATCGCCACGTTCCTGGGACCGATCGCAGCGACCTATGCACCAGCCGTTGTTCAGTACGGATTCCCCACAAGATTCGTCCTCGAGAATAATGAGGTCACCCTTGAAAAAGGACAGAAAGCTCGTGCCATCCGAAGGGGCGCGATAGTCCTGCAGGGCAATGACGAATTTCGAACTGCAAGCAGAGGGATTAAAGTGAATAATTTTCAATATTTAAACTAAAATATTTACTTTTGTGAATATAACTTAAGGGGGTCTTCTACTTACGAATTTTTTAAAATTCCATTTTTATTTTTATTATTAAAATATAGAGGATCTGAGGAATACGCCATTTAAAGGGTTTTGTAAATTCGCATTCCTTCATGGGAAAACGAAGCCCGAAAGATTGCCACCTCCATACGTTTTGACCATTTTTTCTATCTTTAAATACGTTTTCCCGAATATCACCTTTTTTAAGTTTTTCGTATCACTTCTACCAGTAATTTTCATCCAATCGAACCAATTTTTTACCGACTTCTTTATCAAATAATTCTTTATGCTTCTCCGAGTACTTTTTTTTTTTTTTTTAATTTTTTGTTTAATTTTTACACCCTCATACAGGTGAAAAAACATGGTTGAAAATGGAACTTACAAAAAAAAAAAAAAATTATATTAAACAGAATTTTTTATTAAAAAAAAATCGTACTCGGAGAAGCATAGAAAACGTAAAACTGAATATAAATAATATTAATTTTTTTCAATTCGGGCAATTTGAAGGGTAGTTATGATACCAGAAAAATTACCCCTAAAATTTTGATGACCCCACTTTGACCCCGTATAAACAACAAATGATTCGCTATACGTACTTTAAATTTCCAATTGTGTTAAGTTTAAAGATGTACAAAAGTAATAAAAAAAATTATATCATTATTCTGTACAGTTTTTTCACAATTAATTTCTGAAAATAGGCCAACATTTCGGCCTCGTAAGTAAAAGACCCCCTTAAGGGGGGGATAGGGTTTTGAGGGTTCAAAAAAAGTGATTTTTTTATTGCACATTATGAAAGTATAGTATCTCAAGAATGTTGTATATAAAGCTTTAAAAGTAGGCGGGTTTTACCAGGGTCTTACCGCTACGAAAAACTTTAAACGCGTTTTTCTCAAATCGATGTTTTTTGAGTCGGTGCACACTGTATCTCAAAATCTATTCAACCGATCGTTCTCAAATTTTTTACAGTATTTCCTTGCATAATTTATGAGGTAACAACGTCGAGATTTTTTCGTTTTTGATTTTAATTTTTTTATTAGTAACAACAATAGTCTTGAATTTTGGCCAAAAATGTGGTATTTTCACTTTCAAGTCTTGTAAAAAATTCAAAAATTAAAAAAAAAAAAAAAAAAAAATGCTACGTCAATACCTAAAGGTACATTCAAATTGATGAAAAAACTTTCATGAGGTATGATGTGCATCGCAAAATGTATTTTTTCTGAGGGGCCTGCGAAGAATTGCTGCCATTCGGTCAATTTTAAATATTTTTCAACCAATATTTCACAGAATGTAGTTCAATTACTACTCTTTAATGTACAATAATCTGAAAAAAAATTTACTTTCACCGTACGCTAAAAAAAAATCTGTAAAAACCTGTTATTTTCTGCCTTCAAAACCCTACCCCCTTAAGGATTTTCCCCCCTCTATTTTTACTCACCGCTTTTTCAGGCCATCCAAGAAGTAGACAACGAGATCCCGAATGTCCTCAGCATTGGGACTCTGGAATGTGAACTCCTCGCCACGGACGGTGGACAGACTGAAGGTTTGGGTAAACACTTTGTTGGTCTTCTGGCTGGAGACGGCGGTTATCTCGGGGAAGCTTAACTCCAAGAGCACCTGCTCCTGATCGTCCACCACATAGACGCCGGTCCAATTGACCGCTATGATGACGTCGTTCTTGGGCAGATTCGGACCCGAGTTGCGGTAGGCCTCGTAGAAGCGAGAAAAGAGAAGGGGCCACTTGTATTTGGCATAGCTGACGATATCCTCCTTGATCTTGAGCGGCGCAATCTTGTCCTTGACGTAGTAGGACTTCTTGTAGGCCTGCAGAACCAAGGCGGCCCAACGTTCGATGGCCTTGTCCACGCCGCTGAGACAAAAGTCGGGTATGAAGTTGGGCAGCAGGGTGAAGAGGCGCTCCATGGACATGTCGGTGCCGTATTCGATGAAGTATTGTTGCGCCGCAATCATGGCCAGGTCCTCCTCCTTGTCGCAGCGATATTCGCCGAACTTGACGCCCCTCACCACCTGCTGGTAGATCAAATTGGTGGCCACCTGATCGTGGGTGGGCTCGTGCCAAGGGGCGAAGATTTCCTTGCGGAAGAAGAGCCGCCAGGGGGCATTGCGCTCCTGGGCGCCCTGCTCCTTGGCATACTGTTCGCACTGGGAAATGGCGTCCATGACGTGGTCGCCGCCACTGCCCAAGGAGCTGACCTTGTCGAACAGAGCTATGTACAGCGAGAATCCGAACTGATCCTTGAGGGTTATCTTGTCCGACAGCTGGTTGCACAGCTCCCGCGCCGTGGTCGCCGAGTCGGCCAGCAGGGTCTTCGTGTTGCCGTCCATAAAGGTGATGGGCAGCATGATGGGCTTCTTCGACTTGGTGGCCTGCAATTCCAGCCACGAAGGCGGCTGGTTGCGAGTGCCATTGTTAAAGGTTCGCTTCAGTCGCTCCTCACAGTACGGCGCATAGCCGGGGGGACCCTCGCGGATGAAGGCCCTCAAATAATTCACGAACTTCTCTGACGGAGCGAAGCAACCCACGCACAGGGAGAGCAGAATCCAGCCCCTCGCATGCGATGATTTCAGTGGATTGTTGGACAGCTGCTTGCAGATCTGGCAATAGATCTCGTCCCTC
Organism: Drosophila burlai; assembly: GCA_008042655.1. Taxonomy (NCBI): domain Eukaryota; kingdom Metazoa; phylum Arthropoda; class Insecta; order Diptera; family Drosophilidae; genus Drosophila; species Drosophila burlai. The sequence goes on along the minus strand of VNJT01000048.1, from coordinate 57,195 downwards.
AGCTCGGCTCGCAGGATGCCGTGGCCGATGATGAAGTGTAGCTTTTCTAAGTTCGATGTGGGGCGAGACTGCAGCCACGACTGGTAGCTATCCGCCGTGTACTCATCGTCCTGCAAACGCCGGCGCACATCCTCGCCCAGTTTGTTTTTCCTCTTCAGAGTTAGCGACACGAGTTTGTGGCGAATCGAGCGCGGCTTTTGCTTCAGAAAGGCATCCGGATCCAGGCCCATGAGCTGAGCCTCTTGGAACTCCTTTAAAAAATATTTAAATTTAAAATATTTAGAATAATCCCAGCATGCAATATGAGCGTTGATACTTTTTTATGAGGATTTACACTCATAATATGTGCAGAAGACAGTCAGAAAAGAGCGTTTTTTCCCTTGAAAATCCAGGATCATAAAGAGGGCACTTTTTAGAGTCCGATATGGGTCTTTGTCTGACTGTAAAATATGCTTTTAAAGCACTGAAAGGGCTCCGCAAACGCTTCTATTTATGTGTTTACTCATAAAACCCTCTGAAACTGGGCTCTTTTCAGACACATAATTCGGAGCGCTCATAACTTTGCATGCTGGGATGGAATATGGATTCATGGGAAGATCAACTATGTCTCTAACTCACCTTACTCCTTATGAAATTGCGACCCAATGTGGCCGTCACCTTAGACATGACCGAGGTTGTGTCCATGCGATCCATTGTGTGATATTTGGGCTCTGGCATGTCGCCAGTAAACCTGAGAATGGTAATCCACAGGGCTTGGGCGGCAAGCTGGTCGCCTTGCGTGTGCAGCGGCAGCAGCGGGTGCTTCAGAGCCTTCTTCGCGTACTGATGGTTCACGTTGCCCTGGAAGTAGGTGGCGGCGAATTTCTGAAACTTGAACTCCGACAGATCCTCCTCGTCCTCGGAGATGTGGATGGGCGCAATGATATCCTCCTGGCTAACGTTCTGCGCATGCGGCAGATCGTTGAACACCGAGGTCTCCCTGCCGCCGTGTGGGGTGGGGGCATCGCTGCTCGAGTCGGGCAGAAAGTCGAACATGGCCTCCACCAGCTTGCCATCGTCCACTGGCTCCTCCTGCTTGCGGGCCGCATCGTTGATGATGTTCATTTTGACCTCGACGCGACGTCGATCCTCCATTTGCTCCTGCAACTCCCGCCGCTCCAGCTCGTGCAGCCTGTCCCGGTAATGCTGCTCCGCTATTTCCCGCGCGTGTTTGTTGCCGCGATGCAGCAGCTCCTGCTCCTCCAGCTTCCGCAGCTGCAGCACCTCGGCGAACTGCTTGTGCTCGAGCCGCAGCTTTCGGTATCGCCGCACGGCGATCATGCGGCGAACATGTGACTGGATCTTGATGACGGCCCACATCTTGTGGCCGTACTCTCGCCTCACCAAATAGCCGCGTGCATGGGCCTGCAGGCCAACGATGTGGCCCCGCAAGTGGCGGAAGCGATGGGATAGAACGCGGGAGCGGATCAATGCCTGCAGGCGCATGTAGCCCACTCGCATGTTCCGGTAGCGCTTGCGCTGCGCATATCCCTTCCAGAACCGCTGCACGGTGACGACGGCGGCTCGCAGACGCAGAAACCGCCGGCGATACACCCAACCCCTGATGCTGCGCTGCAGTATGAGGATCTTGCGCGTGAGCACACGATCCCTCTCCTGCTCCAAGAACAGATCGTGGGCGTCCTTCAGGAAGACCTTCGTGTGGCCCAGCTGATAGTCGGACTTGCCCAGCACGATTGCACAAATGCGGGAGGTGGCCGCCTGGCAATCGGTGCGATGGGCGGGCGGAACCCCGGGTATGAGGAAGCGATATCGCTCCACAAATTCGCGGAATCCGTGGCGGATGGGATAGCCGGCGCGCCGGATGCGAATGGTCTCCATCATGCCCGAGTAGCGCAGCTGACGGCAGCACAGTCCCCGATCGAACATCATCGGTTTCTTCAGCTCGTTGGGCTTGATGCAGCGGATAAAGAAGGGCTGGCAGCTGCACAGCGTCTTCATCAGAGCGTCGAGTGACTTGCGAAACTGCGTGGACAGCGTGGGCGTGCGCTTCCTGGTCTCCGCTCCCATCTCGATGTCCTGCGCGAATATCTGACGCAGGAACTTGTTGCCACTCTGGCTAACCAGGTGCAGTAGGTCCGGACTGAAGGTGTCTCGGTTCTTGTCCAGGAAGCCACGCGTATCGTAGAACACAACGCCGGCAAAGTGATTCAGCCCGAAGCTGGTGTTGATATCCGACTTCGGCTTCAAGTAGTTCTTGTGCGCTCCGTGCGTCTTGTGCAGTTTGGCCAACATGGTGGTGTCCGTGCCCTTGGGAAAGCGGGCCTCCTCGTCGATCAGGGCCATGATGTTCAGCTGCTTGATGGCTATCAGATCGAGGGCATCCTGGTTGTCCACGAACTCGATGTGCTGCCAGTTGATGGCCTCGTGATTGTACTCCTCCTGCTCCAGCTTGAAAATGTGCTGCACGAAGAACTGCTGCAGATTCTCGTTGGCGTAGTTGATGCAGAACTGCTCGAAGCTGTTCTGATCGAAGTTCTCAAAGCCAAAGATGTCCAGCACACCGATGGCATTGCGCGAGGTGCCGCGCGGCTTGAAAATCGCCGTATTTATCTTGCGCACAATGTGTATGAAGAGTCGTCCGTAGATTCCCTTGACGAAGGCGTCGCGCACATCCACAGATTGATCCCGCGACAGGGTCGATACCACCGTCTCGCCATGGGCGAAGAGTGTGCGCCGTGTGAGGGCATCGATCAGCGGCTGGATGGGCAGTCCCAGCAGCCCGGCCACTCGCTCCACATTGATGTGCTCCGGTATCTCGGTGGCATCGAGGTTATCCACCACCGTCGCCTTGTACTTGATATTGCCACAATGCAGCAGGGCGGCGAGTAACTTGATAATCTCCCAGATCTCCTGGTCGGAGAAGAGCAGAACCTTCATCGCCGAACGAATGTCAGAGAACTCGGCAGCATCGTCACGGCCCTCGCAGGTGATGCTGTTGCCTCCAGTGAGATATCTTAAATTATTAATTAATTAAAATTTTGATCAAATTTGAATAATTAAACGCACTTGTAGTCCGCTGCCATGCCCAGGTCGAGACGACTCTTCTCCTCGGACGATAGACCAGCCAAAATGCAATAAAATACATGGTAATTGCGTTCGCTATGGTTTTGCGAGACAATCCGTGATTTCTCCAACAGATATTGTTCGATTTTGGCTCCCTCAATCACACCGTTTGCACTAAAGTGTATGTCTATGTACTTTCCAAACCTGTTGAAACATTTACTTGTTTAAATGTTTATAAATATATCATTTTTCCTATTTACCGAGATGAATTATCGTTACGTATGGTCTTGGCATTGCCAAAGGCCTCCAGTATGGGATTCGCCTCAAGGATCTGCTGCTCGATCCACGAATGCTTGCCACTGATGGCAGCCAGATATTGCAGTATTAGCTTTGTGCTCTCCGTCTTGCCAGCCCCCGACTCGCCAGATATCACGATGCACTGGTCCTGGCGGTAGCGCTTCATGTGCGCATACGCATTGTCGCCGATCGCGAAGATGTGCGGCGGCAACTCCCCAATCTTACGCTCCTTGTAGAGCTTGATCTGGTCGGCCGTATAAATGGGCAGGATCTGATAGGGATTAACGGCAACCAATATGGAGCCGGTGTATGTCTGAAATGACGGGACAGGAATGCATTATTATAATTTATGTTCCTTCAGTGAATCTTCTTTCCCTTATTTAACTAAAAGTATATTAAAACAAGAAAGGAAGCTAACTTCGGCATGCCGAAGTTTAAATACCCTGGCAGTAAGTAGAAGAAGAAGAAGAAAAATGTTCTGACTTTCCGCTTTCTCAGAATGTTGCTAGCAAAAAATGTTGCTAGCGAAAAAAATGTTGCTAACGAAATATGTTGCGAACAAATTAAATTAATTGATATGGCAGCTATATGATATAGTGCTCCGATTTGAATAAAATTAAAACCGAAATTCTGGAATAATACAAAATGACCATGTATCAAATTATATGAAAATATATTGCAAATTGGAATAGTAAAAATTTTTTTTCTCAAAAATTTCCGATCGTTCCTATGGCAGCTATATGGTATAGTCGTCCGATCCGGCCCGTTCTGACATATATAGTAGTGAGATCATATAGAAGACTATGTGCAAAGTTTCATTCAGATAGCTTCAAAACTGAGGGACTAGTTTGCGTAGAAACGGACGGACAGACAGACGAACAGACGGATGGCTAGACCGACTCGGCTGTTGATGCTGATTAAGAATATATATACTTTATAGGGTCGGAAATGTCTCCTTCACTGGGTTGCAAACTTCTGACAAAAATTATAATACCCTGCAAGGCTATAAAAACTTGCTAGGAATTGAAATATTGTTACCCAATTGGATAGCCCTAGCTTCTAAAATCTATGAGACCTAGTAAGCACCATGTCCCAACGGATATGGCTATATTGACCCGCCTGGTGATGCTAATCAATGCGGCATTTAAAAGTCAGCGACGAAAATGTGTCAATAGAATTGGGTTAATTTTCTGATAATCCCCGAAGGAGATTTTCTATCAGGGTTACGTTTTGTAACTGGGACACGATATCAGGAAAACTAGTTTGATGCATTAAACCCTTTAATCGGAACAGCTAAGATAAGAAAAAGAAAACGCAAGTATCTATACAACTACTTCTTTGATTAATTGTTTAAAGCGTTTACTTACATATATCAGATTCTCCTTGTAGCGTATAAGTAGATTCCGCAAAATGCCAGCCTCATGCAGATCGCCCAGGGATATCATGTCCTCCACACCCTGGACGGAGGACGCGTGCATGGCCTTGATCCGACGCTCGGGGGCCAGCCAGACCTCGTCACCATCATCGTCGCGCACCTGGATGCGTCGACCCTCCGCGGAGATGACACGTGCTCCAATGGCCACATCGAATTCTCGCCCCGAGGCGGGCTCTATCCAGATGTAGTCACCCTGTAACATAAATTTGTACAGTAATTACAATTCTTGAACATTTTTTTTTTTTTAACATTTAACGATTTTACAATTTGACATTCAGTTTTCTACGAGGCTCTGCCACTGCCGCATTCGGTTGCCATGGACATGGGGGCCATAAAAACTTTTCATTATTTGTTGTAAGAATCACTTGAGCGGAACGTAAAAAATAGTGATACCAGGGACAGAGGTAGGCCATTCATGTACAGTGGTCACTGGATAAATACCATACATATTTATGAGCAAATGGGAATTAATATTGCATTTCAAAAGGCTTTGAAATATAATTCAGTCTCTTAAAAAAATACATTTAAAAATACATTTAATTTCATGTAATATTTAATGTCCTAATTATGTTATATCATCTCAATCTTCAATCTCTTTCAAGAAATCACATTGAAATAAACCCATAAAATGTATTATATTTTATTTAATATTTTATGTCGTAAGTACTATTAAATGCAATTTTAGAAAATCAAATTCTAGTTAAATTTGAACTTTAGGAAATCCAATATCCAATATCCCTAAGTTCTCTCCACCACTGTACCCAAGAGAGATGTTGGGGTTTAAGTGAAGCATGGCTTACACACACACATAGCGGAGAATGAAACTTCCGCTCGCTGCTACTGCTAGTTAGTTAAGGGAGATGGGACATTTCGATAAGGAATAATGATCACACACTCTCGCTAGAGTGCAGAGTCCTCTCGTTATTACAGGTACTTACACGTGTTACAATCACCATATTCGTCCTCCTTCATTTACTGTTCCTGGGTTGGCATCCAAATAGAAAAGCCCGGTTGCTCTACGATGCTCGCTTCTCGTATTATTTTCTGTTCCAAAAGAGAACAAGTGGAAGAGTTAGACATGGAGCCACAATAACACATTCAAGTTAGCGCCTCCGGCAGTTAAAACCGGCTTTGGAATAAAAAAATTAAGGTGAAGTTTACGGTAAATTGAAAGAATTCACAACTTGTCGCTGTCTTCGCTGTGGTCCGCCGTCTTATTGTCGCTGCTGTTGGTGTTTGCTGTTGGCTGTTGGGGTCTCTCTTCCCAGCCTGAAGTAAACGTCTTTCTTTTGCCATTTGCCAAACGCACTCTCATTCACTAAGCCCCCAACTAGGTATGTAAACTGACAACTCATTAACAAAACCCCAATAAAAAATTAGTCATCACTATCTTAGCACATCCATAAAAATCATACTTTCGATACTTCTTTTCTTCTGCTCGCGCTAGGGAAACCGAACCCAGCTAACCTCTACGTGACTGTCGATCTTTCAAAATATAAATATGTAAGCCTTTAGACATGCAAAAAAGGCCATCGCGACATTTTCACTTTTAGCTTCAGTCAAAATAAAACGTTTGAATGCGAGAACCACCGGAAAAAGCGGGCTCACACTAAATCGATGGTCTCAATGAACGATTTTGTTATGCAAATTATTTGGATTTCATTTAAAAAATTTACTTTCATTACATTATAAGGCAAGGTGGACTTTTGAACATTATTTTTAGTTGGGCTGGAGAAAACTTGCCCGTTTTCAAAGCACAATTAAAAATACAAAATAATAATTTTGTTACGTTTGTTTGATTATATTTTGAAAGTATTTTAAAGTAAATAAAAAAAATATATAAATCAGCTAGTTTGATTTACTCTTCTATATGGATTATTTCCATTAAACAAGTAACCAAATTTATATTTTTTCTTATTGTTTTCATTCTTTAATCATAAATATATTTATGCAAATGGTTTTGTAGTTAACGGTCGTATAAAACTTTAATCAGAGACTACTTTAGTCCATTAGTTGGTCTCCATTTTATTTAAGATCGAGAGACAATAAAACAGAAGCTCCCACCACTGCAGCTTAAACTGATTCATCGTGGCTGCGCAATGGCAGCAATATCTGGATCAACTTAATAACAGAACTCTGCCTCTTTTTAAGCTAGCCATGAATCAGATTTTGAAGTTGGCGTCATCTCTCAGCTGGTTGCCAGCCAACCCGACTTTCAATTGGACACCCCATCCATCATTTAACACATGGACTAACGACAACAGCAGAAGAAGTATCAGGTACTATATAGCTACTCAGTTGGAGGTGTCTCTCCTCCCCTCGCCGCAGTTGCAACATGCCAGCAACCAAAAAAGCAGCAACCAAATTTAGTGGCAAACGGAGTGAGCCGGCGGCAAGTCTAGGTATATGTACATATGTATATATTCATATGTATACCAGTCTGGTTACGCTCTGCCGGCTAAAATACAAGTCTAATGCACACGGAAACCGATCCAAAGTCAAACTAGAGTTCTCACTTGTACATTTCTACATGGCAACGTGAATGGTTGGTTAGAGTTCAACCATTTAGTTGATACACACATATAGAATATTGAATTATTATATATCTAAAACTATCTAAGCTATATAAATCGAACTTATGGGGAAACACTGGTACATACCTTGAATCTACTGATGCAAAATATTACAAACTGTTTGTTATTTTCAGTTTAAAGTCTTTAAATAAGTAATTAAGGCAAGAACAGCGGTGGGCAAATAGTTTCTCTTTCAGTTCCCTCCCGTATATAGTTATTTATTTATTTATATGATATATATTTTTTAACCGACAGTTTATTTAGCCGATCTCTCGAAAATACAAAAACAAATTGTGTGAGTGGCGCGACGCAAGTTGATATAAAAATTATTATTATAAGCCTTTTTGGTAGAAAGTATACTTATGCTCATGTATGTACATAATATTCAGATACGATGTACATATAAATATATATAACATGAACTATGATTGGTGATTTTACCTTGTTTCAACTCATGCTCATATGTACATTCGAAAGATAATTTCCAATTTGGATCAAATATATAAGAATTTCGAATTTGGTTTAGCTTTTACTTTTGTAAACAATTTTAGAAGGCCACCGTGACTATACACAGTCATACTCGAATTATTTAAAGCTGATTGCTTAATAATGCTGCTGTTATCAGCGACCCTTGAGTGCAGGCAGAGATAAGAGCAAAAGCATTAAACAAGGTGTAAATTCGGGGTGTGCAGGGGCTGAGGCACACATACACACTCTGCCTCTGGTCGTGACTAAAAAGTTAACACTCGTCTAAGAATTTCGTCTCCACAGATCTCGGACTGTGGGGCATCCAATGACACACTGTTCAATAGTAGCTAGGTGGCACGTATCTCGGTGCAAGCGGGAGCACGGGCAAAGAGCAGCACGTGAGTGAGGGTTTTGAGTGAGTTTTGTGATTCAAGAGTTCATCGAGAGTCATTAGTGAAAGTTCATGTGTGGTTTGCCACGTAAAATTGCGCTGCTAATGCCATCTACTATAACTAAACAATATTTATGTACCCATGCACATGATGATGTAAATAAAGCAATATTGCAAGAGCAATTTTTACTTTGTTTTCGCAACTTTTTACTTTGACATTTGACTCAGTGCTGCTGGCGTTATTTGAGAGATCTTTGCAACACCGGCAACAAGACAAGCTGCCTCACTTGGAGATATGATATAGTAGGACCGATCTACCAGTTTTTTAAACCAGGCAATGCTATATTGTCTCGCATTGTGATAGTGCTTGGAAAATTGTTTTCCTTATTCCTTACATGTTTATAATACAACGATCGCTTTCTTTGCTAGTCATCCTAATTATTCAGTGTTAAAATATGTTTTAAAAACAAACCGTATGCTTACAAAAGAAAGCTATGCAAAAGAATTATGTTCATTTTTATTTTACTATGAATTTAGAGAAAACCTTTAAAAAAAAAGTTTCACCAAACAAACAGAAAGTCGCGAAAGCCTCCAGCAACCACAATAACAAATGAGCCACACAAACACAACCTTGTGGAACCTAGCAGCCCGAATGGAAGCGCAAAAAAGGTTGCGATGGGAGAAGAAACAAACCCAGAGCCAGACCCAAAACCGGCTAATGAAAAGCGTTTATATGAAAAGGGTTTTCCAATTGTCCACACACACGAAATGTCCCGTTGTGCAACCGCAGCAAAAATAACAAACCGGACAAACAAGTGTTGTTGTCAATAGGAGAATTCTTGGCCGCTGGAACCTGGTTCAAGCTCAAGGAGAGAGACAGACAGAGAGGAAAAAGAGAGTGAACGAACACAAGAGCAGAAGAACGAGCAACAGGCGGGTGGGAAAGGGAAGGGGCTCGCACCCATTGAATTTGTTGCACTGAGCCGCTCTTTACGCATGCCTCTGTCCCGCTCGCTCCTCTGCCATTCGGCAGGTGTCTATTATGGTATCCGTGTGTGCATGTGTGCGCGAGAGAGTGGCCGTGGCCTGTGCATGTTAGTACCGTTCTAGCCAACGAAACCTGAAGCGTAGCTATAATTTGGTCAGCCGCTTAAGCAATAAAAATGCATTGGAGCCACGTCTTCGTCTCAAGGAAATAAAATCAATGATAATTAAAATGAGACAGTGGGATGTTTTAGGTGACCCTTGTCATTATCTCTTGTCTGTTGGCTTTTCTAGCTTCACACTCACACAAACCGACTCGACTCCAAGGGTTATTGCACTCTTTTTTCCAATCACTCTATCTTTTTGGTTTGCCCCAGAATATTGCACTCTCCGTTTGGGCAGGAAACTGAACTTATTTTGGTTTTAATTAACACTTTGGCGACTTGCAACTGAACCCGACGAAAGCGGGACATTCTTTTTTTGAAAACAGGTTACATAAATAGGTCACGCACCAACGATCGCAGGAAAATGCAGCGCGCCGATTGCTCTATATATACAGTCTCTTTTTATTCCGACAAGCAACAGGTTAATAAAATGGCTTAGACTTTTTGCATTGTGACTATTGTATCTGCTGGCTTCTTTGCCTCAGTTCGCAGTATAACTTACACCGAAAAAGAACCGAATACGCCGAATACGAATACCGAATACGATAAAACGATACGATAATATATCAAAATATCAATATATCGATATATTCACTAGATCGGTGCTGCCAACTCATTGACGAAATGTAAAAATAAACAAGTCTACATGCTTATAACAATGGTGTAGAATTTCCTATGGGAAAGCTAAACGGTAAGTAGAATGGCGTCAAATTCCGAATCGGGTAACTTACATGGAGTGTTAGCTGCCAGATGCCGCGTTCACAATCGGCGTTTATTAAGTTTTCCTAGCCAGAAATAAGAAACAAAAACTAGATCAGTGCTGCCAACTCGTAAAAGAGCTTAACTAGCTTTTAAAAAAAGCTAAATTAAGCCAAAACATGTTAGCTACAAAATCTAGATAACAATTTTGTATTTGGTCAATAATAAACATTTCCTTTCCAGCCCTGGCTTTTAAAAACGCGCTTTGTTGATGCCATTATGATGTCATTATTCATGTTTATTAATCATGTTTATTAATCTATTATAGCCCTATATTATTATATTTTATTATTATTATAAATAAATAGACGCGGCGACTATTTTGACCTTTTTCCGCATAACCGCCTTCGTTTAGTGAAATTTTGAACTGGAATTTTTTAACTAGGAGTGTCGAGCTATCGATGGCACTCGATAGTATCGATTAAAGTTGAAAAACAAGTATTAGGATGCAAAAGCATTCCATATTTAGGCTATTCCCTAAATTTCTGAATGAAGAAAAATCAGTGTATAGAGTATATTATTTTTAAAAGAAGAAACCTGCTCGAATTTCCAAAATTTAGCATTTTTTAAAGCATTTTGAAAAACTAAAAAACTAAAAAATTAAATTTTGAATTTAATTTTTTTTACGTTTGATTTATATATTTTCTTATTCTGCAATAAAATATAAAATTTAAATTAAAATAGACTTTGTCGATAAAAGCTGACTTGGGTTTTTGTTTTCAATATTTACTATAGTCATTTAATAAACACTTTTCATGTTATCGATATGTGACCACCATCTAGAACGACGGTTGTCTTTGAAATTTTCAATATGGTGCCGGCTTTCATTCAATAAATGGATTTTGTTACATAATTTGTAATAGTGACTCCTGGATCATAGAAAAGACTGCAGCATTTTATTACCGAAATTATAGCAGCACTTGGCCTAAAATTCCTTTTAACACGTTTTTGTTATAAACCTTAAAAACTTTGTTTAGCTTGGAAAACAATTTTGAATATGGGGCCCTACTGAACTGCCTAAGTACATACATATGTATATGTACACGTGCATTTTTATATCGCAGTAACATGATTATTTTTTAACAGTTATTACATATTTTGTAATTTTATTCCCTTTTTATTAAAAAAAAATATTTTTATTCAATCTTTTGAGGACAACAGAACAAATTATTATATTAGATTAGATAAATTTTCCCACAAATATACATATATGTATCTCAGAAACTATTATTCCGGTCGTCATGAAGAAATTACAGTATTCAACTCAACTACTACTTTCGTAGCTCAATATGGCTACATCTACTCGCCTGTTGATGCTGATCGAGGGAACTTGAAGAATAAACAGGAAAGTGTTATTTTTGAACTCTGCCTTGAAGGCTCTCTAGCAAAGCATATACCACATTTCGTGACGTAGCATGCTTCTTATGAGCGGTATCAGTGGAAAGATTGTGACAATGGCCGGCAGTGCTAGGTTTTATCAATAGTTCATGTTTATTGAAAGTTTCTTTTTCGTTAGGGTGGTCTCTGTGTAAGCGCATGCTCCACATGTGGGCAGCAAATACAAAATGTTGTTTCGTGTGTCTTTACAGTTTAATAAGAATATGTGGTTTTGGATTGGGGAGTTAGCAGAACTTCCAGCGGTTTCCGCACTCGTTGCACATGACGAAAGTGGTCATGGGCTCGTCGGCGGAGCGGGTCTGCAGCTGGTTGTAGGTGCAGTTGCGCTTCTTGCATTTGGCGCACTTGAGGAGATCTGTCTTGGTGCCCTGCACGGTGGCCAGTTGGGCATCGTTGATGGCCTCCTTCACAAACTTCTCGCGCAGCTTCTTCATCTCATCACTGGCCATCTCTTCGGGTGTCATCTTCGCCAGCTGCTTGGCAGAAACAGCTCCGCACATAAAGTTGCCCCGAAGACCCGGATTCTTGGGATCTTTAAGGTTTGCCACGCGCGATCTGATGCGGTTCTTGTACTTCATATCAGTGTTCTTGAACTCGCCGTAAATGGCGTCCTCGAGCTCGGCGGCCATCTCCTCAGGCTCGCCACAGCCCTCGGGCACCTCGCCGATCTTTAGCGCCGTGGTCAGCATTTCGCGGCACTTCAGACGAACTGCATCAGTCATCCCGCCGGAGGGGAAAGAGCTCTGTGACGACGAGGGCTTCTTCTCCTCGCGTTTATCCTTCGACGAGCTACTGCTGCCCGACTTACTGTCCTTGCTGGAGGAAGATGACTTGGCGGCGCTCGAGGGTTTGGCGGCATTGCTGTTGCTATTCGACGATCCATCCTTGCCCGCTGAGTTGTGGTTGGGCGTGACCGGGGCCGGGCTGGCCAAAAAACGCTTCCAGTTCTTAATCAGGGTCTTGGCCAGCGCGATCACCTCGTCGTCCTTGCTGCTCTTTCGTAGCTCGTTCACCGTCATGCCGATGCGCGTCTTGGTCAGTATGTCCAAGTTAATGTTGAGCGTCTGCAGCGTCTTTAACAAGTCCAATGCCTGATCCTGTCCCTGTTTGGGGGAAAACGAAAATATTATTTGATTATGTGCAGCTCCCGCCAATATGTGGTTGGATCCCGGCCTCCCAACTCACTGCGCCATCGCTCGACGTCGATATCTTGTCCATCTTCTTCTTAATCCGGAAAACTTCGTCCTCTACGCTCATTTTGGTCGCCTGAATGTGCTGGGTAAACAAGGTGACAGAACAGAGGTTAGGTTGCTTTTCATTTGGCCACCCGCTTGAACAACTAATTCGTATGTTATGTTATGCCGAGATTTAGTTATTACCTTTTTCCCTCCAATAAAAGTTGTTTACTATTTTTTTTTCGTTCTGTATTCGCAGAACAGTAGTGCTGGAAAGCGTTAAAGTTAGGGTTGATAATATATAAAAAAATTAAAATATCGATATTGCAATATGTGATATTTTTTATCGAACCCTTGAACATTTAAATGACAAATTATCGAACGTAGGTTACAACATATTTCGAAATTAACCACTCTTTATTTTAGACGTAAGACTTACCTTTTAGAAAAAGGTAAAAAAAATACAAATTTATTTTGTAAAATAGCCAAAATGACTGGCTCTTGCAAAATTTAGTGGTTTCCAGTTTTGGGTCTTGTATGATAGCTAGATCTGGCCAGAAAATAGCTAAGCTGGAAACACAGCCAACAATATTAATTTCCGTCAAAATGGCGTCGATAAGTAAGCGTCGAAATGAAACGTTGGATTCTGGAACATTGAGAAACTGTGAACGAAATCTCTGGCATCGCTGGCCAGTGCCGCGAATCGGCGTTAATATATCGTTTTCGGAAAAATATCATTAATAATAATATTTAAAGAGGTTTTGTGCAGTGTTACTACTAGAGTGTTTTGTCCCCAAATATCTCATTATATTGATATATTTTTTATTTCCCTATTTGTGGGTTTAAAAATAGTATTGATTAAAAAAAAAAAAAAAATACATATTAAATAAAAATATCGTTACTACGATATATGAGAAAACAAAACTTCACGATATAAATATCATCTTTAGATAAAATTATCGATATTTTCATATCTTTTTTACATCCCTATTTCCTATTCCTTTTCAATTGCTTTTGTGCAACGAATTCGAACATTCTTGAAAACTTTTAGCGGCGACTTTTTAATTAGTTAAAAAAAATAAAGAGATTGCTATTTCCTAAAAAACAAGGTGAGTAGAAAAGTTTATAGATCGTGGAAAGAAGTTTTTGTGAGATATTAGTAAGCCTTAGTAAGCTAAAAACGTATAAAATGAAAAAAAAAAAGACAAAATTGTTGCATCGCAACTTTCTTCGTTATCTGCTCGGAAGTTATTGTGGCTTACATCAGTGCAGTATACAACACAACTCGTTTAAATGAATATTAAATAGTATTACAAGCTGATTGCATTATCTAGAATTTCGACTCAGCTTTTGTAAATAAGACGGTCGGTTCTCTTAAGAAGCACAAAGAATTTCATTAAAAAAACACGTTTTCGGTAAAAGTTGTTCAAGTGTGCGTCAAATTCCGCAATTTCAAAGGAATTTATTCGGTCCCTTTTTGCACGAAATTCGCCTGTCGTCCATTTTGGCTTTGCATTAGCAGTCACCGTTATGTTTTAGGGTTGTCGAAGCACCACAACGCGCTGCAGATCAAATGTCTTCGTAGTTGGTACCATTTTTTAGAGTTGTTGGCAACCCTTTGCACGCTTTTCTGTTCAATTTCCTTTTTCGTTCATTCGCAGATTTTTCGAGTTCGTGGAAAGAAGGCTTGACCGCTTGTGATAATTTCTTGGTAAATTTAAAAGCTGGTGAGTAAAAAATGTAATTTATCAAGCGGGATTAAACACTAGTGCATAAGAGCATCCAGTGCCAACATAAATTTCCATTTAGAATTCTCCTTTGAAGTTTCATTTCTTAAAAAAATTACTTGAATTCGTGTTTTGTTTGTAATTTATGACAAATTGAGATTATTCGGTTTCCAGGTGCTTTTTCCATGTTCCTTGCTTCCGTTCATTTGTGATTTTTGTTCGGTGTCTGCTTCACCGTGCATGTATCGACGCGTTTCGAAGTTGGGTTTTACTCGGTTTGCTAGAAATTTCTCTTGTATTTCTGCCAAATTTCAATCAAGTTTGGCTCATCTTTGTTTTAAAATTAAAACCCATTCATTTGGCTTTGAGGTGTATGGTCTAGGTTTTGTGATCCCGTTCATTCCTTTATTTTTTCGGCGTCTTCTAGTTTGTGTGAATCCGCGTGCGTGTGTAGACGGGTCTGTGAGTTAGGGTTTGCTTTCGTTGCTAGAATTCCCTTCCATTGAAGTCAAATTTCCGTTCGTTTTTTTTTCTCTTTATTGTTATCAAATAAATTTTCTTGTTTCCTTTTTAAACGAGTTTCTCAACATTTTGTTGCAGTTGAATGGTTGTTTTCTTTGGGTCAAAATACAATATTTCAAAAATTTCGTTTGTTTTTATTTTGAGTTTCCCTTTTTTTTTATTCTTTTGCTTTTTTGTTTGACATAAAATTGTTGCCCTTTCCGTGTGGTAGTCATTGATTTTATGTACGTACGAATATATATATTTATATATCTCATATAATTTATACAGTTTCTAATTATAGAAGCAAACAATTTTACAGGGATATCTCGTATTACCGTATTAAGATTTTGGTTTCTCCTCCAACATGAAATCTTTAAAAGGTGTCTTCCACCTAAATATGTGGAGGCCTTGTAATTCTACTTATTGAAGGTTAATATATTTGTTCCAATAGTAAGTCAATTTATTTTTCTTTTTAATTATGCTTAAAGTTATGTTTTGTTTTCAGTGTGTTCAGTTAGGTTTCGTATAATAAAAAGTAGTATAATTGATGCATAGTTTGCTTTATAATTATTAAATTTAATATTTTTAAAATAGAATTTGCATCAAGAAACACAATTACAGAGGTTTTAACACTTACTAATCTTTCAGTTAATTTTGTTTTTTGATTTCCAACTACTGAGTTAAATAATTGTTCGTTTGGTTTTTTTTTATATTTTAATGTTATTATTTAACAAAGTTAAAATAATAAAAGGCGTATATTTCTCAATGAAAATGTATGTACTTTTTAACAAAACAAAAAAAAAAGATGAATGAGTATGCAAATGCTTTTACTGTTTTCATTTGTGAAAACTATTCTCTTTTTAGTGGTGCTTTTTTTTCTTGAAGAAACAATCTAGCTGTGATGTTCTTTCAAATATTTATTTGCTTTAGGATTATTTTATTCTCCTTAATCACTGGATAGCAACTGTTTAGTGGGTATGATGATTAATAATGGGTAACAACAAAAAAGGGGGAAAAAATCAACGACATTACACCAACATTTTTCTTTGATGTAATAAAACAATGTCTGTGAAAATCTTAAGCTTATGGTTCCATTGCAAACAGTGATTAAAATTCACAATCAGAAGGAAGTATATTGTGAGTTGTCTGCTTGCCTGACTCTCTGACTAGTTTATACGAGGTGGTCATCTGCTTGATCGTGATTTAATGGATAAAATCTGATTAGTTGGCCACGCATAAACTATAAGATTGCTTTCATGTTCTCTTCATATATTTATGTATATATGTATAATTTATTTTTCGTTTTTCCTTAGCTTGTTTTTGTTGCTTTTGGCTTATATGGCGGCTACAATTGGTTTTGTTTCCTTTTTGCTTTTCTCAAAGGGTTTGTTGTCTGTTATATTTGTAATTTATAAGATTTCATTTTGGTAACCTACTCCCATGCCACAACAGCTCCTTCTACTCTTCCCCCGCATCAGTGTGATTGGCTTAAGCCAAAGTGGGGAACTGACGCTCATCGTTCACCTTGGGTGCTGTATTCTGTTGCCGTTCGAACCGCTTGTTCGGCCCTGGTCCGCTGTTGTTTTGGTTGTTGTTGCCTGGACCACGACGATCGGTGGGCGGCCGATTATTGGGAGCTGACTGAGCACTGCCGCCCTCATTATTGTTATGATGCTGCTGCTGTTGATGGCCCGATGAGGGACCATCCCGCTGACGGTCAACGCCGCGGTTACCGCCTCCCTCAGTGCGTGGCCCGCCGCCACCAATGCCGCCAGGACGTGGGCCTCCACGTCCACCGCCGCGTCCTCCAAAACCACCGGGTCCGCCGCGGCGGCCGTCGTTAAAGTTAAACTGAATATCAAGGACGCGTTGCTGGCGGCCCACACGCTGGGGATACATGGCAGGATCATATTCAAGCTCCTCTTCGCTTTCGTTCTCTTTCTTTTTGTTGCTGGTCAAGACCACCATTTTCTTCCACTGCGACGTGTCCTCACCTGCGTGGAAACAATTTGAAATTTATTAAATATCTGTTCGATATTGGCACTCGAAAAATATTCTAAACAATATGAAAGCACAAACACACCTTCTCCGGCCTTGCGTATGTTGAAGGTTGGCTTGATGCGCTGCCCCTGTTGTGCTTTCCACTCGTCCAAGGTCAGCTCTTTGGTCTCTTCCTCGGCGGCCGTCTGCTGCTCGTTCTGTTGCTCATTGCCAGATTCGTCGGCTTTGGCGGCACCACCCTCTGCATTGTTCACACTGGTCTCGGTTTCGTTCTTGTTCACATCGTCGATGGCCTCCTTGACAGAGCCCCAATTGTGGGCACCAGCTCCATCACGCTTGTCAACAGCCTTTACGCCTGTGAATGATAGTGAAATATGAATTAATTGAAATATTTAATTGCAGGTAGCAAAAGGCTTCACGTTAACCAAGGAAACCTTCAATTTAAAGGTGAGTAATTGAAATCAATTATGAATTATGAATTTAACAAAATATTTATTTGCAGGTAGCAAATATCGTGCACTCTCTCTCTCTGAAAGCTTTAGCTCATCTAAGAAACCCATCAATTTAAAGGTGCGTAATTGAATTCAATTAACAATTTTGTCCATAATTGAAGTTTTATTTTTTATCTAGTTAAATTTTATTTGAGTTTTTATAAATTGTTAGTTGTAATTTTGAAATCCCTTGGTTTATACATATGTTTTAACTTTAACAACGAACTCTGTGCAGATATGCTTTGCCAAGATATTTTGAAAAATCGGCTTCCTACATGCTGTTTATCGGGACAGGGAAGAATATAGCGCCGAGAGCCGCAAACTATTTTTAACACGCTTCTTTCTATTTCTTCTGTTCTGCTGTGTGCTCTTTGTATATTAGGCTATGCTAGATAATTTTGGATATTCCAAAAATGAAATGGTCATAACAGCGGGAGGTAGATAAGGGAATATAAATTTGAGTGTATACTTTTGGTACTTTCCAACTATAGTTTCTGATCAATATTGTTGATTTGAATGATCAATAAGCATCAAGAGAGAAAATATGATCAAAAAAATGTATATTTTAATCTCAACTTTGTAATTCTGGGAAACCAGAACACGTGGTGGTAGTTAGTCGTTGATATTTATAATTGAAATGAAACTGATTCTTAGTCTAGATAAAAAGTTGAATAATACCATTTCAAAGATTTAACAGAGGAAAGTTTTCGGAATTTGTTCTCCCTTTTGGGGTAGACACACAAGGAACTAAATAATTGAAGGCAATACAACTACTTTTCTCCCCTCCTTGCTATTTACGTGGGTATTTAGGTTGTCATGGTAAATGACTTGGTTTTATTTGGTATAATTAATAGGTTTAGCTTTGATTTTTGTAAATTTTTTCCCTTGAATTTAACTACTCACCTGTTCTGTCTGATCCCGATTGGCGATCGAACTCGCGCTTCCTGTTCTGGCCATCGTTGTTGCGATTTTGACGCTGCGGCCGATCGCTGCCGGCTCCTCCCTGGCCACCTCCACCAGGTCCGCGGTAGGGACGCGACTGCTGACCATCGGGTGCTCCTCCTGCGTTATCGCGGACATTACGGCGATTGTTACGCTGCTCCCGGGATTCCACATTGCCGTTGCCATTCTGTTGACGGAAGTTGGTACTGCGCTGTTCTCTTTGTCCTTGTCCTTGTCCTTGACCGCTGCCAAATTCACGTGTTCGGTTGGCGCCACCTCCTGGCCGAGGAGCTCCCTGTTTGTTGTTGCTGTTAAACTGCTTGTCGCCGGACGGGGCAAGCTTCTTGCCATCGGTCTTGCTGAGAGCGTTGTTGGGCTTGTTCTCCTTCTCGGCCTGGTTCGGTTTCTTGGCATTGGGAGGTCCTCCGGCGGCGTTGTTATTCGCCTTCGTCACCTTGGCGGCCGTTTTGGTGGCCGCGGTAGCGCCACCTGCAGCTGACGGCTGCTTCTTCTTGCCAGCTGCTGCTGTTGCGGCGGCGGAGGCAGCGGCCGTCGGCGCCACAAGATTATCTAATGGATCGCTGACATCGTCGTCCATGAACAAGAGCTCATAACGATTTTTCCCGGCGCTGTCCATGATTTGGTTGGTGTGTGAGGTGGTGGTGCTTTGCTTGCTGCGGCTGCTATTGCTATTCCTGCAAGAGAATTTTACACAATATCTCAATTGATTGATTTTCCCTTTTCGCTCGGCCCCCCCAGTTGGTCGTCGCTTTGGTTTCGAATTTTCCCGTCACGAAAGGTGGTTTGAATTCGTTTAATTTCTGCACGCTGGGCGGATAAACACACAACTGGCCCAGTAACTTGGTTTTTCGAAATTTAACAGCAGCTTTTATGCCAATTTTTCTTACTTTTTCCGTAGGTTGTTGGTGGCTGTGCTGCTCTCTAACCTTAATTTTCAGCGTTTCTTCTTTGCCTTGCTGCTAGTATTACCTACGCACACTGGCGCGCGCGATTTCACACGCACATGGGTTCCCAACGCACACACGGAAAGGAGCCAGCAGCGCGGCCCACATGTGTTCTTGGTATACATAGAAAAACAGAAACTCACGTTTTTTGCCCTGCTGCGAATGGCAAACTAGTGTTGAGTAATGCGGCAGTGGGAGCGAGATGAAGCGGTGGGGCAGCTGTGTTTGGCTTTGTTTTTGTTATTTTAAGGAGTAATAATGGCTTACAAATTGCTTAAAAACTGTAGCGAACGATTCAAAACAGTCTTGCAACCATTTCCAACAAACGTGCAAAAGTCACTTGTTGGATTTGCCAACATTGTTTATTGAGCACTATGTAAAATTTAAACTTTGGCGCCAACCCGCAATATTTGAATGTCGCGGCTCTCGAAGCTATTAAGAAATAGCTCTGAAATAGCTTGTTTTTAATAATATTTAACTTTGAAATAACTAAAATAATTATTCTTTTCTTTGTCCTTGCAGAAAAAAAACCGAAAATGTCCGACTGGGAAGATGAGGTTTGTGCTTCTTCATTTTAACAAATGAATCATAACTAAAGTAACTTATTACAGCCTAAAACTGGTCGCGGCTTTGGCGATAAGCCGGCCGATACTGAGAAGAAAGAAGTCTCCGGATGGAGCGACGATGAAGGTAACGACGACAAGAGCGGCGGTGCTGGAACCAAAAGATTCGGTGGCGGTGGAGAGAGGGGCGGTGGCTATCGCAGAGGAGGTGAAAACTCCGGCGGGTTCCGAGGACGCCAGGACGACGAAATGGGTAAGTAGAGTGCGGCAAATTTATGCCCAAAACATTTCTTAAATCCTAAAATATAATTTCGTTGGGAACGAACAAATGTGATATGAACCATAAACTAATTTAAAACTCATTGCAATACACGACTTCTTTAAATATATGTGGGGACTACTGTCACTCCATCAACTTTTTGCAATAAATTGATTATTTTAGACATTTTTTTGCTAAACGCGTTACTTTTGATTTTTTGTTTCTCCGCTGTGTTCTTCCATTTTGTGATTGTTCGCGCTGCCCTTAATTTAGCCACGAAGCTACCGCCAATTCCATCTAGCTGTAATGAGGATGTTGTTATAGCTTTTATAGACCGTCTTGATCTCTGCAAACACATCACAACTTTGGACGAGGTGCGAGAGCTAAGAGACTACCTCTTTGCAGCCTTTCGGCATTTGGTGAGCTCCGAATGGGCTCGCCTCGAGAATCTAGATCGTGAAGAACATGTTCGAAAAGCGCGAAGAGTACGCGAGGCTGCCGCCATGATGGACAGTTTCATTATGGACGTAAATAGCCTTCTGGGCGAGGAGACCAATGTGGGAACAGCACATGAGCACCACAATGCAATTGATCAATTAATTGACATTAATTGGGAAAATGCCCCGAATTTAGATGCACAGGAAATAGTTCTTCCGCGAACTATTTCAGAGAATTCCCGGTCGAGAAGATCAAGCAATGCAGAACCAACTCCCTATCAAGTGAAACCCATAGTAGACATCTACGAAAAGTCCCGTCGAATGAACGGAGAACAACAAAGCGAAGTGGAGGATGCAAGTACACAGCAAGAGAACTACATCGAGGTGGCTGTAACCGAGTCACCTCAGACCTATGGCGCTTCCAAATTTTCAAAAAATTTAAGCCCAGCACTTTTAAACAGCCACAAAATCAGGGAAAGGAAGTTTCAAAACATTCCCGAACTGCTGATGACCAGAATGTCCTGGCCAATTGGTACACTTTTAGTTTGGCCAGGTTACCCAAAATTGTACCAAAAAATCCATTCTTTTGACGAAGTACCTATGGAGCCACCACGAACTGGCAAAAGAACACCGGACAACACAACAAGTAGCATACAAACAAGCAGACAAATTGAGGTGATTAGGCACCACCGCTCCCAGAACCAGGACCTGGGAACACCGGACGGAGCTTATTATAGTCGGTACGATGCGACCCGTGATGAGGAGGTCGCTTGGTCAGCCACTGGCGGCGGTATCACAGACGTAGAAGAAGCGGCTAGGCAAGCATCATCGAGCACGCCGATAAGACGACACAGCGAGCTTGGGTACTAAAAACTGATCTTGACTATTTCCATCTATTTTCCTCTTACCATCTATGTAGTCTCGGAAACTCCTTTCTTCCTTGGTTTGTGTTTTAAGGCCAAAAGATCAAACATTCAAGCTAAGAAACAAACAACGAAATTTCATTAGAGAAATTCAAATCATAATTTAGTTTTGTAAAATATATGACAGCTTGGAAATGTGTCGTCAGATCTACTAAATTAGGATCCTGTTGTTCCTATCAATTAATATTCTTTGTTAAAATACTGATGTGCAGGTCTACAGAACCAGCAATTAAAAGCCGTCCGTGCATGAATTAGTCATGTGAAAACATAAAAGATTAGTTTTTTAATGTCAAATCCTAAATTTCGTAGACTTTGATAAATCCAAATTATCAAATAATATCGATTAATTGGTTTTTGCATTATCGATACAGTAAATTAACAAAATTTCTAGCATTTTCCCAACTGCATATTTCTTTTTTCGTTTTGGCTTTGAATGACTTTTTCTTTTCAAACAGTTTTTTGATTGATTGATTTCTTTTCTGGGGGACACCACACTTCCTCTTTCCGCCTAATCTGCTTCTCAAAAAAAAAAAATAATACGATGCACTCGTACTCTCTACTTATACACCTACTGTCCGATCCACAGCTTTTCGTTGAGTTCCAATATGAACTTGTCAATAATTCGTGGCGGAGGAGCAGGAGACCCACCTATGCCGCCAGAGTTTCCAATGTCGATTGGCGACAGCGGCACTCTGATGATGACGGTTGATAATGAGGAAACGGCTCTCGTCGATGCTGTTGCATCATCATCATCCGAGGTGCGTTCTGCCCGCCCTGCCGGAGGTATACTTGCCTCTACGCCACTGTATAGTTTCCGACCCTTGCTTCCGGTCATCAACGAGGAGCAGCATAATCCGCATCAACCAGCACAGCATCAGCATCAGCAGTTGGTCACTGCGAAACCTAGGGTGCTGACACTTAGCCCGCCCCCAAATGAAACGGTCTTAGCAGAACCATCGGCTAATGCAGCTCCCTCGGGTACGGAACGTAATAACTGGGGCAGGATATTTCGTCCGCGCGATCAAATTGTCAACTATTCGGAAGGTGCGCCAAGTAGGCCGCTAAATAGGAGACCTCGTCGGCGTCGGCCACGCATTCCAGCTACAGATGCCAATATAGTAGAAACGCCACAAGCACGACTTCCAGTACAGCAAAGGGTGTCTACAAGGAGCCAGGAGACAAGAAATTTCATGGCTAATTTACTGCAAAAAGCTTCAGATTCCGTTAGTCCTTCACGGAAGAAAACAAATGCGGCGGCCCTACCACCAGCGGATTCAGTTTCAACGACTCCACGCAAAAGTGCCAACAATCCGGGACCGGATCAGATGGAACTACGAGAAATCAAAAAGAATCATGCACCTTCAGATCCTTCAAATTTCAAAAGTCAAACAAACGAAGAGTCGACTCTTCAACAGGCAAGATGTCTCTTGGAAGGCGGCACTACTATGGATACAGCCACTGCTGCTTCTGTAGAGGTACCGGAGACTCTTCGAAATCCTCCTGGATTAAGTGACATAATAACCAATGAAGAAGTAAGGGAATTGGATTCTACAGTTCATATATCGAATATATCTGCAATAAATCTGGAGCAACCGAGTTTCGCCACGGTAGAGCACATGGAAATTATTGATACCTCCCATTTAAGTGTCAATGCCATTGTTACGGATGTGCAGATTTTAAGTGGGCCGACGGCGATGACAACATATTGTAATCCACCCGACGCAACATCCAACCTATCCAAAGAAGTAGTAGAGCTGTCCAGAAATGTGGTGGCTGCCGCCGAACTTGTAGAGTTGGAGAAGGGTGAGGCTGATAATACACCATATCATCGGGAATCAATTGAGGACTTGAGTTACATCGTGCAGCATGTGGATATGCTGCGTCTAAATATCGATCGTCAGAAGGAGCTGTCGTTGACGTCTGATTTGTCGATGCCTGCCGTCAGAGTCTACGATCCCAAAATGGTTATGAACATGCCCCAAGCTAAGATTCGTCTTATTCACAAGGTGCTGGCTGCCCTCGTCATGCAGCCTCAGGTGGATATGCGGACTGCGGACTTTATTCAGAATCGCATGGATGCGGCGGTGACCTTTCGGCTATTGCTCGATCTCAAGGCGTCCAATATGATAAATCTTAGCAGAGATGGGAAATTCTTTTCCTTAAAATAGCGCATTAATAGTAAGAAGTACACTAATGGGTTGTTATTAATAAAACATAATATTATTGGTTAATCCGATTAAGACAGAAAGACTCGATTGATTTTAACTTACTTTGCATAAAAAGTATACCCAGATTCTACGTTACCTTTATGAATTACCGTATAGTTAATAAAAATATAATTAGTATTTTCTTTTAACTACATAAATTTATGTTACGCCAACAAATGGCACGGATTACAAGGATTTTTATTATTGAAACACAGTATTTGGCATTAAGAATTACTTTGAATATAAAGTATATTCAGATTTTACGTTACCTGAATGAATTTCCTTATAGTTCATAACGATATAAATAGTATTTCCTTTTAACTACATAATTAATGAAAATGTACATTTAAGTTTATGTTGCGCATAGAAGCGCATAAATTGCAAGGATTACAGGAATAGGTTCAATTATTTATAAAACATAATAAATGGGTAAATATGGGTTTATCCGATTAAGAAAGAAAGGCTCGATTGATTTTAATTTACTTTGAATAAAAAGTATACCCTGATTTTTTACTTTATCTTGATATAGTTCATAAAGATTTAATTAGTATTTCCTTTTAACTACATAATTTTTTAAAATGTACATTTAAGTATTAACGCATAAATTTGCGCAAGGATTACAAGAATATGTTGTTTTATATTCGTGTATTGGTTAAATATGAATAAGAAGCCAAGATCCTTTTAAATTTAGTTGTAATTAAAAGTGTATTCAATATTACTTTATGTTATTGTCATAAATAAAAATATATCATTTGTGATTTTCTTATTATTTAATTAGTTTTTATAATTTTAGTCAAAAGAAACTTCAGCTTGCATAAGTAAGCTTCCTTTCTTGTTCAATGTTAATTTAAGGTTTATGTTGCTTTATTCGTATGGATTTGTAGTTTACTATATAATTATTTTTAAATAATAATAATTCATGTTTTTATACAAAACTCAATTGCACTTTCTAGGTGAAGAACGTCGTGGCGGCCGCGGTGGCTTCAATCGCGAGCGCGGTGAACGTGGGGAACGTGGTGAACGTGGGGAGCGCGGTGAGCGTGGGGAACGTGGTGAGCGTGGTGATGGAAACGGCTTTGAGCGGCGCCGTCGAGGTGGCGATGATGATGATATTAACAACAATAAGGACGAGTTTGGGGAAGACGGAGAGAAGAAACGCGAGTTTTACATCCCACCAGAGCCCAGCAACGATGAGACGGAAATTTTCAGCAGTGGCATAACTTCGGGAATTAACTTCTCCAAATATGACAACATTCCGGTCAAGGTAACTTTGTTAGCTTTCTTATGGTGAATGAGTTAACCATTTTGTATACCTTTAGGTCAGCGGAGAGAATGTGCCCAAGCCAATTGGTAAATTTGATGATGCCGGTCTCCGTGGCATCGTTTACGAGAACGTTGTGAAGTCTGGTTACAAGGTGCCCACTCCGATCCAAAAGGTCTCCATACCAGTGATTGCCGATGGGCGTGACCTAATGGCGTGCGCCCAGACGGGCTCTGGCAAAACGGCAGCCTTTCTCTTGCCGATCCTAAGCAAGCTGCTGGAGGAGAGCCAAGATCTAGAAATTGGCAAGCCGCAGGCCGTCATTGTCTCGCCCACCAGGGAATTGGCCATTCAGATATTCAACGAGGCCAGAAAATTTGGATTCGAGTCGTACTTGAAGATTAGCATTGTGTACGGCGGAACCTCGTTCAAGCATCAGAACGAATGCATCACCAAGGGATGCCATGTGCTCATTGCCACGCCGGGACGGCTGCTTGATTTTGTGGAGCGAACTTTCATTACCTTTGATGATACTCGCTTCGTTGTGCTCGACGAGGCTGATCGCATGCTGGACATGGGCTTCTCGGAGAGCATGCGCAAGATTATGACGCACACTACAATGCGTCCGGAGCACCAGACACTTATGTTCTCCGCCACATTCCCGGAGGAGATTCAGCGTCTGGCTGGAGAGTTCCTCAAGGACTACGTGTTCGTGACTATTGGCGTAGTGGGCGGAGCTTGCTCCGATGTCAAGCAGGAGGTTTTCGAAGTGAATAAGTTCAACAAGCGTACCAAGCTGATGGTAAGTCTGTTTTTGGTTAATGTTTTATTTCAATTAAATAAATAACTTTTTTTTTAAAGGAAATATTGCGAGAGAATGCCGATGGTACCATCGTCTTTGTCGAGACGAAGCGTGGTGCTGACTTTTTGGCCTCGTTCTTGTCGGAAACCGAGTTCCCCACCACCTCTATCCATGGTGATCGCCTACAGAGTCAGCGCGAGCAGGCCTTGCGTGATTTCAGGACTGGCAAGATGAAGGTGTTGATTGCCACTTCAGTGGCCGCCCGTGGCCTGGGTAAGTACTGCGTGTTATTTTCGATTTTTTATATATCTTTAACGTACTTTATGTACTTTCTAGACATCAAAAATGTGAAGCATGTTGTCAACTTCGATTTGCCCAACAATATTGCGGACTATGTACATCGTATCGGACGTACTGGTCGTGTGGGCAACAATGGTCGTGCCACCTCGTTCTTTGACCCTGATCATGACCAGGCACTTGCTGGTGACCTGGTCACTACGCTGGCGGGATCTGATCAAAGTGTGCCAGATTTCCTGCGCGAGATGAGCGGTGGCGGCGGCGGCGGTGGTTACTCAAACTCTGGGTTCGGTGGGGTTGATGTCCGCGGTGGTGTAAGTAGAGCTCTAAATAAAACACTTTATAGGAACAAGATTAGCAACGCCGATACGAGTGCAATCTTGTTATTATAAGATACCGTTCATAGATGTATATGAAAACTTGACCTAAAATATTTCTTTCTTTATGAAGGGTAACAACATCACATGTGCAACTACCAACGAAGAAGACCAGGATTGGGACTAAAGAGGAAGAGAACAGACGAAAATTAAAAGAAACATTGACATTTTGAAGCAGATGATGGGGCGGAATATATAGAAAATATGTATTCAAGCCATTCGTTTAAGTTTTTAATTTCCGATATGGAGATTATAATTTAATTAACTAAATAAAAAAAAAAAATATATTATATATATAAATAAATCAGTAGTATTTTTGAGTCAGTTCGGTTGGGTTTTTAAAACCACGGATATACCTTTCAAGTCTATACCCTGTATAATCATATGTTTGCACTTATGTACTCATCCTTGTTGGTTTTGTTTCGTTGTTTGTTGTTTGTCTTTCCTTCTGTCTGCCTTCCTGCTGCTCTCGCGCGCACTCCCGCTTTACAAGCCGGCTTTTCTCAACGCCTGCCTCGCCCTGTGAACTGAACCGCCCCCAAAAAAGCAAACCGACGTCGACCAACAACAAATGTTGCTTTTGCGTTTGCTTTCCTTTGCAGAACAAAATCAATAACGCGAGAAACTCACCACGGGTCTAGCCATGCTCTGCGTGTTGGCTGTTCTCAGTCTCTGATGGCATTTCGTAGTGAGCATTTCGGCGCGTTTCCATACATATAGGAAAAAAACTAAATTGTTTAATAGCTGTTTTCAAACTGAAATAAATTGGGGCAATATTTATTCCGGGCGCCTGAAAGTATGCAAACGATGTACCAATTCCACGGAAAATGTGTTGACAAGCCGCGCGTGCATGTGTGTGTGTGTTGTGACTGTGTTTAACCTAGATGCAAGAAGCGATTATGAAATAAGAAAACCATTTGGAATTTTATTTATGCTTTCACAAACGGGAAAAGGAGAGCTTTTGAGGAGGGCTATGGCTATGTACTTTGTTTTTCCTTTGTCTGTGCGGTGAACACAGTAGTAGTTATTTGGGATCGGCCTGGGGGTGGCTTCCACCCCTTCACAGCAACTAAAATAGCATCTTTTTAGCCGGCAATCTCTTGACATTTATGTATATTTACCCTTGCCAATTGTTAAGTTTTTCTCCCCATACCGCACGCGACTTCAGCTTTTTACGAAGTAGTACCACTCTGGTTTTTAGTTGCCTACTTCCTTGGGTTAGTTGATAAAATTAATAAAACAAAATTTTCCCAGTAGACAATGGAATGGTAAGACGAAAATGTTCTTAAAACTTTGTGAGCGTTGCCTGAAGTCCTGCTAAAAGGGCACCAGAAATAAGCGTTTAGTTAGTCGAAGCAGAGAGACATATATTTATTTCACCCTATATGTCCAGTTTAAACTAGCTTCAGAGCCCGCTGAAACGGCGAATCAAAACTGTAAATCGTAATAAAAATAATAAAAAAATAATCATCGAAGTCTATATATATTTTAATAATCAACATCAGAAACTGATTAAGCATGAGTCAAAGTTTTGAAAGTTTAATGCACGGCGAAGAAGAAAGTGGCAGAGATGGAGCGCCCTACTCGGAGCGCCAGTCCTCAGACGATATACAGGAGTCAACTGCAACAATAACAACGACAACAGAGACCACAAATGCCGGCGACGGGGGCGGTGGCGGTGGCGACGAAGATGATTTCACCGATGACAACAATTTTGAATCGAATTTGCGACGTCGCAAAGGCAAAATAATATCCTGTGCCAAGGAAACCATCGAGAACGGTGAGTGCAAGAGCAAATATTTAACTTCAATACATTTCAATATGTACTAGAAATTTGGTCAGTTCTCTATGTAATTCAAGAAATTTTAATTAATATAAAAACTCCCACAATAATTTAGATCCTTCTGTTTAGCTGTTATATTTCCATGGCTTTGGATATGTTGATTAATTAAAAGCCGTAACAAAAATCAAGTTTACTTTTATTGTCTAAATTTGTCCAACGAAATCTATTTATATTTTCTGATAAGCTAATCATTGAAACCAAAAAGCCGGAAATATGTCTAAGTAATAATACATTTCAGGCTTAAAGGATTAAGAGACTTCGACATATTACATGCATTTCCTTTTTTAAAATCCCACCATAGTTTCCAGCTTCGGTTAGTGAATTTGAAAGTTAGAAACTTAAATAAATAAATAAATGATCGGATTCAATCCGTTCTGATAAAAAATATTTACTTAGGTGTTATGCAAATTGTACCTATAAATATAATATTCAGCAATAACTCAAAGGAATTCCTAAGGAGTTAATTGTTCTGTTACTGTATAACTTGCATTAGTTTACTAAACTAAGCTAACCGAGTTCAACGTCTTATTTACAATCTTTAAGCGGGGTTAACAATCGATTGAACTATCTATCTAATAAAGACTTTAATCTTAATTTACTTTAATTTAAAGTCAACAATAAATATCCTCTCAGCTATGGATTATTGTAGAGATTAGGTTCATCATAGTCTCATGTACAATTTCAGAAGTAGTTTTGAATCTTCGGTGTTTCCCATTTCCTAGTGTTTTCTGAGGTGGCGCTTGTTGCTACCATTCAAATTTTGTAGAAAACTATTATGAATAATAACGATGTAACAATTGTACATACAAAATTGTACATAAGAGTTACAGAATGCCAACAAACTTTAAATTATATATTATATTAAAACTACTCATTTTTCTCCTAGAAAAAGGCAAATTAACACCACAGTAATGGTTAATTAATTGCAACATCCAAGCATTTGTTAAGGATTTCGTTTCGCTTAAAGTTCCAAAGGAACAACATTTTCATAAAATTCCACTGAATCGCAATTTGTTAGCTGGTTCAGATTGCACAACAAAATTAACAGCGTGTTCTGGCGTTTTTAAATAAACCCACGTCGGTGGCCCTTACCCGGCTTCTGCCCTCCTCCGGCTCCTAACTCGACCCTCAATCAGCCGCCCACTTTGTTCGAGGGCGTACAGGAAGTGCGCGGATTTACGTGTTGCCAAAATAGCAGACATGACTTTTAAACTTTGCTGGCAATCTAGGACAACCGACTGTGTGACGTGGTGAACTTCCTCACGGACCCCACTCGACAACTGGCCTCAATGTTCCATTAGCACCCACCCATTTGACGAGAAATGCATTGCGTGCGTTAGACATTAGAAGAAATTTGGCGAATGGCGTTTGGAAGCTCATCGATTTTTACCGAGTTCGTTGTACATAGCGTCTGGTAATGGAATTGAATCATACTTCGTCGCTCACATCAATCGTTGGCTTTGCGCCCCCATTTCTTTGCTCCGTGGGATCGCCTGCCTGTCTGTCTGTGTTTTCACTCGCTTTTTTGTTTGCCTTTGTTAAATATTGTTCCCCTGCCATTTCTATCGCTCTATCGCTAGCGATGGCTCCTCGAGTTCTGTTAGTGTTAAACAAAATGATTTAATTAAATACTATATGAATAAACAAATTTAAGTAATTGAGTTATTGGAGAAGAAGGTGTATGTTAATCGTTTGAGTACTTTTTCTGCTACCGTCTATTTTTATATAGAATCTAAAATATTGTCCTAATATGGACAAAGCTCCCAGCCAAACCACGAGCGTAACTTATGTCACTTTAAAAGAAACGTACAAACTTTTTAAACAATTTACCAACCAGATCTTTTCATATTTTGTAAAATCCACTTGGTGGTATTCCCTTAAGCCTTGCCAAGATTGAGTACAAAAACTTGCTATGCAAATGCGTGGCAAGTGTCGTGTGCACAAAGATACATCTCAGCAATAAGGCATCTACCAGGATAACTGTCTGAATCGTCCTGCCCCAGGCATTGCTGTCAATCTTCTTCTCTGCTCGTGCAGGATGTTTGGTGTATATTTCCATCCGCTGCTTACATAGTTGCAATATGCAAGTACATTTGATGATGTGGAAATTTGCAGGCGAGAAATCTCTAAGGTGGCAAATGCACGGTGGATTCATCTGCAGCATTTCGGATTTTGTGTGGGTTGATTTCTCAAAATAGTGAAGATACCATCGGGACATCGGGAGATCCTGTTAAAAGCATTGCCTGTTATTTTGATGGGACGCTTTAAGCTTAAATTAATTGAGAAATTATTGGTATATACATACATATTTTCATATTGATTTTGATAACTATTTGCCTTTAAGGGGGTCCTGTGAAGGCCGTATTTTATGCCTTTTTTGTTAAAAACCTTATTTTAAAACACGTTCAAGTAAAATAAGTTTGGTTTTCAGTTTCTTATTAGAGTATATTTCGACTAAATTGTATAAAGTTTTGAAGCCAATCTGTTGATAACTATCGGAGTTAATACGCTCAACGGAAAGACCTAAAAAAAAGTTGCTCAACTGTTGCCACGATTACGGGCGTTCTAATTATCAGATATCAAAAAACCAACCAACATTTAGTTCCTGAAACTTTAAACTGTGAAATGAACTGAAAGTTTGAATTCCAAATAAAAGTACTTTTTTGCCACAAGAGAAAAATAAAATTGTTTAGACTATTTTTCACGTGATTATAATTAAAAAAGAAAGTAAAGGAGCAATCTTAATAATTTTGCTTAAGTTTGTAGCTTAAGATCTAGATGTACTAAAGATGCTTTAAAAAGTTGAGCATTATCAGTGAAATGGTTTTCAAGATATCGTGGAAACAGTTTTGAAAAAACATGTATTGAGGAAAACGCGTTTTAAAGTTGGTGTACGCTACTGGCGCCCTCCGCACACGCTCCGGTTTTATAAATGTCCCGTTAAACCGGATTCGAATTTTCAAAAATCCCTTTATCACGACTTCTAAACATGTTTTAGACGTGATTTATAAAAAGAAGTACACGATTTTTTTTGACACGTGACAGTAGACGACCTCCTTAATATACATACATTGCAGTGTCAAAGACAAAGCTATTTATTTGATAAACTTGCCGGTATTCGTGCGCGGCTTACATTGTTGTCCAGACAATGCTCATGTAAAATCTTAATCCTTAAAAAAAGTCATTTTCCAAAACACAAACAAGGGAGGTGAATTGTTACCGTTTTCCATCCTGTAAGGATTTACCATTAAGTCGTCGACCGACGTGTTTCGACCAAAGTTCAGTTGAACTGCTCCCACTTTCCACGTTTTCCTCGGTTCTAGTCACATAAAAAGGGAGAAAGATTGAGTCGGGAATAAAACGAAATGAACTCATTGTCCCGTATTTATAATGCATGGACTTGATTCTTCTTACATGTGTATTGGCCTTAATCCGAAGTATACATTAGAAGAACTTGATAAGTCATTTGACTATTAGTAGTTAATGATTATCTAAAGTAGACAAGGACAAACTATAAATATACCCTTATTATTTATATTTAATGCCATTAATTAATTAATTTTAAGTGTACTTCCAACGGGACATTTAAAATGCGTGCTTATTTGCTCATATGGCCGCTATTAAGTCTTATAAGAGCATAAACTGTTTTGGCTTAATGTTTGCCGGAAATAGGAAGGCTTTAAATAAATCCACTTTGCATCTAACACACGCGTTTTCAGTCAGCTTGACGTTGTTGATTAAATTTCAGTCGTCTTATTCCTTCATCGCTCTTATACAACAAATTATGCGATGCTGTGGGCCGCTTCGTATTTCATTTTGGCGACCAGGAGATGGGTGGAGAGTCTGCCTTAAGCCGATTTCATTAATTATTCAACGCACTGTCCCCCCGGGGGTCCTCTACTCGTGCTGATTTAACTGACGAAAGCATTGGCTAGCACTTTCTTGTCGGATTTTGCTTGCTTCGGAGAGATAGTCGTCCTTGGCAGATTCGGCTTCTGCCTGCGTCGACTATCTAATGAATAGTAGCTTGGTTTATGTTGATGGTCTGTACTTCATGTCCTGTATTTCTAGGAAATTGTTAATTTTCTATTAAATTAAGTTAACTAGATTTGAGAACGAGGGTCGCGAAGTTTTTGTATATTTAAGTCACCTTAAAGGACCGTATTTTACCACCTTGTAAATGTGCATGAATTAGCTAACTGACCCAAAGAGGAAATCACCAAATAACAATAACAGTCAGTGAAAATTTGTTTTGAAAATTTAAGCTATATGGTCAATTTTTTACCTGCTTAAATTACTTAAATTACTTATATTATTACTCACCCTTGTTCACATTTGATTAGTGTCCCTTGGAAGGACTACCACACCTTGTTTAATCTAGTCACGTTTATTGAACTGATTTGCTCACTTCTGTAGTTGCTTCATACTTTTTATTGGCCTAACTGCGATTGGCAAATTCCATTCTAGGTTCACAACAAATTACATTAGACCCCTACCAATTGTTTTCATTCACACCCCCTTGGCTTAATGCCTCAATTCCCCAGGATGTGAGCATTATTCCCAGTGCTTTATGTGTCGCAGCAATGCGTCCTAGGGTTTGCGGACACCATTGAGGTTAATCCTCCAATGGATGTATGTTTAGCATACCAAAAATGGCAGTTGTAGTGTGTGCATTGAATGTTTATGAGTTTTTGTATCCTTCTATGCCGAATTTTTAGTTAAATTTAAACATAGCTAATTTTCTATGTAACCACATTTGTTTCCTATTTGATATATTATACATCTGTATGCATACACACATATTTCAGCGCCGCCGTTAAGCTCGGAATAATTATGTGATTACGCATTACGTGATTTATTCAGCTGCGCAAATATTCCCGCATACGTTAGCCGGGATTTAAGGGTTTGTTTCGTTTATAATTAGTTTATATTTAGAGACTAAATTGCCAAGCTTTGGTTTTTCCTGCATCTTAAACAGGCTTAGGGTTATATTACTGAGCAGTAGGAAATCCCACATTACTTCACACAAATTCTTCAAATTGAGCTTGCTATAAATAATGTTTTGACTGTTTGGGGATGGCTTAGGGCGCTCCTCCAAAAATAACAAATGTCTTCTTCTCTGTTGATGTGTAATTAATTATGTCAACATTTTCTTACTAAGGCCAATGGAAATACATAAGTCATTAGTGAGGAAGGTCAATTTTAGATGAGGAAAGGTTTTCGGGAATAAAGGTATTTAAAACATTTCAATTGGTACTTAGGCGGCAAGGTTAAGTAATTCTAAATCTCTTCTCGAAAGTCTTTTTAAACAGTATAATTAAAAATGAAATTAACATTCTGTAAAGGAGAGTTCAAGGATATGCTAAGACCATGTCTGTGTATGCCAAAGCAGCCATCTTACCGACACAGTCATATTCATTAGAAATACAAAAGAAATCGATTTTTTGAAAAGCCCGCCTGTCTGCAACCCATTAACGAAGATAACATAGAAGGTTGTGAGACCGTAATGAGCTTGGTGAACTTGAAAGGAACCTACCATTATTCCTTTCTTATCAAATGCAAACATTGACAAACAACCAAAGAAACATTTCAAGTCTTTTGAAGGAGGGCTTGTGTTATTAGCGAAATGTAAGGTAAACACACTGGTGAAAGTCAGAAGGTCACGGCCCCAATGGGGCAAGAGGTCCTCCTCTGCTATCTGCCGTCGTGCAGCTCTAAAAATGTACGTTTGATTTCCTGCAGTTTCTTCGTTTTCAGATTTTACTTCTAACTGGGTTGCCAAGATAGAAGCATATTTAATAACGACCAAGTCGTTTTGCAAACTTCGCTTCACGAGAGAATTAAAAAGCAAGAACAAAAATATGCTCAAGTTTCTTATAGTTTCATTAAGGAGACTGTTATTAGGTATCTATGATTTTCAAGAAGCTTTAAAATGCAACAAAAAGTTGATTAAATGTTACAATTTATGAAGAAACAAGAAAGGAAGCTAACTAAATTTCTGACTAAAACTATAATACCCTGCAAGGGTATAAAAATAATAAAATAACCTTTGGTCACATCCATTTAATATTTACTTCGAAAATCATTATTTGAAATTACTTAATAAGCAAATCAAGAAATTTGTTTTAGCTCAGCAAAATCAATATTTATCCGATTTATTTATGTAAACGAATTAAACCACAATGATTTACAACTGTTATATATCGTGTTAAACAAACTTCTGTGTAAAAGCAACTTAAGTACCTTAAAAGGAATTTTAAAGCACTTGTTTAGTTTTAATTTGCATCTATTCTCTGTTGTGCATTTTCCAGCTTCCCGCCAATTACGCCGCAAAGTGCCCTATGCCGGTCATTTGATGACGCCGCGACGCCTCTGGCTCAATAAAATTCCCACACAATGTGACGTGGTTATTGAATTTCCCGAGGATGCACCGAACGAGGCACTGCGCTGGCTGCTGGCACGCATACGCTCCCAACCACCGGCTGGTCTGGGTCTTTTGGTCCAGGTCAAGGCGCACGAGAGCACGCGGAGGAATGCTTTCTATGTCAGTGCCCCCGTGAATGTGTAAGTTGATTCCTCCTGCCGGGGTTTTTCTTAATTAAAAAGTTTTGTTTTATATATAAGAGTTTTGATTTTAAATTAAGCTTTTCGCACTGGCATCTCCGCGGGCTTTGTTGACTTTACTGCTCAGTGGCCTAATTAGAATATTATATATTTTATAAGCTTATTTTCTTGTAATGGAAAATGTATTTTAATCAGTCAAAACTTTGAATAATTGTAGGGCCTCATAAAGTCTAGCTTTTAAATATAATAAAAGATTACATTTGAAGTGTCGACAAAATCCTATTTGAAGAATATCTTATGAATGACCGCGTTTTACACTAGTTTTTAAACTTTAAACTTTTTCTTTTAACCAACTGATGAATTATAGTACATAGAATAGAAATTTCCAAGTTCTACGGAAGTATAACCCCTTTTATAAGTTCGATCAATTGAAATATCATTCCAAATATCCAGTTGATTTGAGCGAGACTATCCTGGTCCTACACACAAGACTTCGCAGCGTTCTCTTTGGCCTTTAAGCATTTTCTGTTCGGGACGGTCAGCATTTCTTGTTTATTATTACCTATCAATAAAGATCATTTAATAATATTAAATAATTTTATTTTTTAACTTCTCACTGCAGACTGTTTAGAGCCGCCGAAGAAGCCCGCCTGCCCAAGCGTCTACGTCCAGATCTGGGTGGTGCCCTCAGGGAGTTCACTACCCGTGAGAGTCATTGCTTCCAGCAGCTGCGCGGCGATGTAGGAAGCACAGTTCTGTTCACCTCTCAAGAGCGTCAGTGGCTAGTGCTGCAGGTCCTACAAGGTCTACGTGCGGGCTGCAGTGACATCGATGCCCTGCACGGGCGGGCAGCCGTCGCCGAAGGCCAGAGCATAATGGCTGCCTGGCAGGATTCTGGACTGATAACGCAGGTTTTCCCGCTCCACGAGCCCAGTTCGTTGACACAACTTCAGACGCATTGGGTTAAGCAGATATTTGCGCCGCAACCATTGGGTAAGTTATATTTGCACTTGGAGTTATGAAGAAAGGAGATCAAAACGAAATATACTTTTATTTTATTTTACAGATGATATTGCAGCCTATTTTGGCGTAAAGGTGGCCTTATACTTTGCCTGGTTGGGACATTACACCTGCGCCTTGGGCGTTCCGGCTGTGTTTGGCACTATTCTTTACTTCATTTTGTGGGGCAAGGGTCAAACGGCTCAGGATATGGGGCATGTCCTCTTCTCTCTGTTCAATGTGGCATGGGCTTCACTGTACCTGGAAGCCTGGAAACGATATTCCGTGGAGTTGGCTTTTCGCTGGGGCACCTTATCAACGCCCCCAGAGCTGCTGGAACCACCCAGGCCCCTCTATAAGGTAATTGTTATTAGAGAATTGCATATATAATTAATTATTTAAATCGATTGTAGGGTCCTTTGGTGGAAAACAATGTGACGGGTCGCCTGGAACCCAAGGAGGCGCCTGCGTGGCAGCGTCGAGCTTTTCGCTACCTGGTTAGCTTTCCCATCATAGGATGCTGTCTGTGTTTGGTCTTTGCTGTGATGTTTCTCATGTTGCGTTTCCAGGTGAGTTGGAAACAAACAAAAAATATATACTGGACATATTTAAAGGTGTGTTTGTGTAAAATGATCTAAAATAAAAGAATATACCCTTGCAAATTTTGATCCCACACATGGAAAAAACTTTCGGAAGATAGATAGATAGAACAGAAAATATGCTAAGATTTATTGATGCCTTTGTACTATATCAATAATTGACGGAATTGTGGATGCGTTGAAAAAAATCGATGATTAATACAAGTTGAATTGTTGCCTTAGTTTAAATGTTCCATAGCATCAATATTTTAAAGTTAAATGTGATAAGTTCTGATATATTAAAATAAATATTGAACATTTTGACTAAAAGTACATTATACATTGTAAAGAATAGTGTGGAAAAGTATACAATTTAAGTCAGACTATTTTATTTTTAATTTATCACCAAAAAAATATTTAACAGTTTCTTACTCAAGCTGTTTTCCTCATCAAATATTTGTGTTATTATTACAAAAGCCAGTAGAGAAAGTTGGTTTAGATTTGTACTATTCACTGCGCAATTAATTAATAAGAGGGGGGTCTCTTCACCATAACGTGCTTTGTAGTATTTTATATTTGCAATAACTCATTAGCTTTAATGTTGTTTATAGGCCAAACGAAAGGGCCTCTACACCATCGATGCTTTATTTTTGTTTGCAAGGGTATGTGGTGAGCACTTTTCGATCACGCCGTTCGTGCCTTGGCTAAGGCCATTCGCACGAGTGTTACACGGTGCGTATAATTTATTTAGTTTTCACGTTGAGCAGCTCAGCAATTTGTGTGTGCGGGTCGGCGCGTATGCGTGTGTGTGGGTTTTCGTGTGTCGCCTGTTTATCAATTATCGTACACTTCGTTACCTGTTCACCACAGTTGTAGTTGTTCTTGTTGTTTTTGTTGTTTCCTACGCTCCACGACCAGCAAGCAAGCGAAATAAACACAATCGTTTTAACTACCCTGCATACACACCACGCACACACAAAGTTGTTTCGACTTCCGGTTGTTAGCCTTGCTGCCAAGCATTAACGTGGCTCCATTCGATGCATTTTACACAAAGCATTATTCTTAGTTCTTTAAGCTATCTGTCATGCATTTATTTAGAAAACTCTGGAAAGAAACTCTGGAAAATTAATTTGATTATCACTCATCTCACGCATCTTTGAATTGATTTTATATTTTATTTAATATTTTTCTGTTTATTTTCCGTTGGTTTTTTTGTATTGTTGTATACTTCACAGGATTGGCTGGATCACCATAAAATACCAGATCGAGGAATCGCTCAATGCATGTATAATTTGCACAAGGTTCTTATTAATTTGTATCTTACCTTTGAATTATTCAGTATCTATGTATCTATCTGCATTTCTTTTTTTCTTTGAAAAAACATACTTCAAGAATTGAATTACTGTCAAAACAATATTGAATAAACAGGATCAATAAGAACAAATTTTAAACAAGGGATCTAAAAAAATATTGATATATCGATATTAGCCTAGCGGTATTAAAACGCGTTGGTAATAAGTCGATATCCAGTTTAACCATCAATTGCACCATCTGTCTTCGTTTTAATTCAATTATTGGAAATAAATTTAGACAACAATTTTGATATACATACATACAGTGAACTGCGATATTTTTGATATGCCATTGAGTGCGACGTTTTTAAAGATATTAAAAAATGAATAACGATTAAATAAATGATTAATTCAAATGAAATAAAAACATTACAAATAATTGACTTTAAATTTTTAAACCCATACTTTAAATACTGTATTCTAAAAAGTTTATTTTAATCTTATGCATTTATATATGGGCAATTCCACGAGAAGGTCAAACGTAGCAAAGACAGAAAATATGCTCTAAAATTAATATTTTTAACATAGTAACATAAGGAAATGTTCCAATTGATCAAATTTGAAATCCTTTATCATATTCTAAAACAAATTTCGAAATATTCGAAGGCATACTCGCGCAAATGCGATTTTTCACCATTTTTGATGAAAAACACCATAAATAAGATCATCTTGTGTTTCGTTAAGAACTTCCAAAGCAGTGGATCTATGCTTGGACTTTTGCATTCTATCATCACTGGGAGATTGCAAAAAGTCAAAAGTGACCACATTTATACTTTTCTGATTTACTTAAATAGTAAGAAAGCATCATGAAAAGTACGATGCGACATCG
The DNA here is from genome assembly GCA_008042655.1 of Drosophila burlai. NCBI lineage: Eukaryota > Metazoa > Arthropoda > Insecta > Diptera > Drosophilidae > Drosophila > Drosophila burlai. The sequence continues at coordinate 18,567 of VNJT01000048.1, read as the reverse complement.
ATACAAAGTCAATTAAAAAAAAAAGTAAACGATATATTTGCTTTAAGACAAAAACATTATTAAGATAAATGATGGCACAACATTTTAAAATTAGACTTATTAAAATATTCCTATAGGTTTCTCTAAATTTTGACTTTGAACGGTAGGCCGATAAAACTACTTCCATTTGTTGTCCCGTGCGACATCGGTAGTTTTTTGCAATTATCTTGAAAATGAAAAGTTGACCGAACTCGACTTTTTCACCAATAATAGAGCTATGGAAGAGTAATAATTTAAACATACTCTCCAAAATTTAAGTTGCTTTAATTGTATCTTTTTTTTAGCTTTAAAAGCGTAAAAGTGCCCCGTGCGACATCATGGAATTGCCCATATATTGTTTAGTCAAGAAATGAAAAATATTTTGTATTTTCAGACCCTGGGGTCAAGGTTGTGGAAATTGTTTTGTTTTCTCCCACTCTGGCACTGTTACGAAGTACATTTTCATTAAAAGTTTACCCACATATACGCAGCTTGAGTGAACTATTTGTGTAATGACCATAAGTCTGTCTATTTGGAATATTATTCTTGCTTTGCGAGATGCGACTAAAATACTGAGATGTCAAAAAGTAAAATGCCTTAGAAACGCTAAAGAGAGAATACAAATGCAGGCCAGGAGTCTTTGAATGCATATTAAATGTCTATTTAAGATTTCAGCTAAAGGCGTAAAATCAAAAATTATACCGATTATTATTCCACATGTGTATATGATTTATTCGCTTCTAAAAGCTAGGCTTAAGATATTACTCAAAATGATTTTTGGTAATCAAGTAATTTGACTCCCTTAAGTATACATACAATATGTACATGAAATAAACTGCGAATGAAATCCAGAAAAAATTACACAATTATTCCTAATTGTGTTATTAATCCTTGAGAATATAACTCGGAAATAATGAAATCAAATTGACTGCGTAAATATTTAATAAGCTTTGCCTTAGCTGAGCAAAGAGTAGTAGGAGAATGAATAATAAGTGCAGGTTAATTAGGGAAACACAATGCGGAAATAACAGAGTTTAATGGAAAACTCAAGGACCAATGGACTGGGCTGTTTTATTTCAATTCTGCTTTATTCTATCCGTTTTTCCATAGGACTGGTGGGACTCCAAGTTGCCCGAGGATAGTGTCTTGTGCTGCCTCAGTGTCATACCCAAGGTTTTGCTGGCAGGAGCCATTACCTTGATGGACGAGGCTTACTTTAAGTTGGCCGTTTGGCTCAATGACAGAGGTAGGCTGGCGAATTTGTACGGGCTAACTTACTTAATGAGTTCATAATATTTCAAAACAGAAAACTATCGCCTGCAGTCGAAATATGAAAACCACTTGATAGCGAAAGTGGCTCTTTTCCAGTTCGTGAACTCTTTTCTATCTCTTTTCTATATTGCCTTTTACTTGCGCGACGAGGACAAGCTCAAAGAGGTGTGTGTGCTTGCCACTTGACCTTATTGTAGGATATTCAAATATTAAAATATTCACAAAATATCTACTTCCCTTAGCAATTGGCTGGCCTGCTTATCTCCCGTCAAATCATAGGAAATCTACGCGAGTCGGCCATCCCCTATTTCGTTGAACAGTGGAAACTGGCGAAACTAAGCTTCAATATGTGGGGTGCCCTCAGTCCCACCCAGAATGTTACTCGCAGTCTAGCGGAAGAGCTGGCCACGGCTGAGGCGGAGCTCAAGGCAGAGGCCACGGCCACTGAAACGCCCACAAAGACGCATCCGCCGGAGTCCACCAGTAACCGGAATATTGGCCAGGCCGAAATCGAAAGTTCGTTGTATAAGGTAAGGGACGCAAGCCTTGGTAATTATGCAGTTTTTGCCTGACTTGGCCTTTTCTTACAATCAGTACGATGGCACCTTCTCGGACCACTTGGAGATGCTTGTGCAGATGGGCTATGTGGTGCTCTTTTCGGCCGCCTTTCCGTTGGCAGGAGTTTGTGCCTTGGTGAACAACCTGATGGAGATTCGATCGGATGCCTTCAAGCTGGCACATGTCCACCAGCGGCCATTTGGGCAACGTGTTGCAAATATTGGGACCTGGCAGAACGCCCTCAGTATCCTGTCGCTCGCCGCTGTCATCGTGAACTGCGCCCTAATTGGCCTCTCTGGGCAGGTGTCCAGGCTGTGGCCGGGTTTGACAACAGCGCAGACCATCATTCTGATTGTAACCCTAGAGGTGAGTTCTGTTACATTTTGGTGTTGTTCTGAAGAATCCTTTTAAAAACGGTTTACTTTTTCTCTTGATAGTCTAGGCTTTAACTTACATATTTATGGAATGAATTATTTATTTTGTTTTTCGAAATCACAGCATATTATGTTAGGTCTCCGCCAAGCTCTCACCTGGCTCCTACCAGAGTTGCCCTCCTGGCTGGCAGCGGAAATCGCGCGCGCCGAGCACTGCCGCCGGGAAATGCAGTGCAAGGGTACCTCACCACGACCCACGCCACCCACCCCGCAGTCGACCACATCGACGCAGGAACAGGAGTGCGGAGTGCCAACGGAGAGTGGCGCGGACAGCACCCGGAATCAGTCCATGGAAAGTCAGGTGGCCGAGGACATGCTGCTCTACGGACAGGAGTTTGCTGGCTACGGCCGCAACATAGAGGCAGACGTCAATATTTATGAAAATCGCGATTCATCGCCTGATTCGCCGCCCTCGCAGGTGGGTGGTTAAATACAAAACTGAATATATTTGCATCTAAACTGATTGGTTAATCCTTCCAGACTAGCACTATACTCATTAGGCCGCTGCATGAGTCAACCCCACCGCATGGCGGTGCCTCCCTCACCAGCTTACATCATGACGGTAATGGCGGGTGAGTTTCGTTTTCATTACAATAATAATAATAAAGAAGCTCGCTTCCTGGAAAGCTAAGTATTTTGCTCACGCCAATGTGCCGGGGTAGCCATTAATAAGGCTCCAGGTCAATTAACATGCACATCAGTCCGCTTTCAACGGAAGCCAATTCACATATTTTTTATATTTAAGCTCTTAATAATTATATAAGCCTCTACTTTAAATATTTGGATTATTTTCAATTCTTTTCTAATTCAGTATTTAGCTTTTAGTTATAAAACAACATCATGCTGTATGTCTATAAAAGTTTCCTATTAGGAAAGTTTTATTCCATTCGACATTAAAGATCTTCTTTATTTTAATATTGTATGAAATTGTATATTTCACTAACTTCCTTATTGTTTAATAAATATAAATAAACAATTCTTTTTTAATTAAACTTCTCAATTTTTTCTCACCTTCCTCTCACGCTTTATATGTGGTCTCACACAGAGCTTCCGCCAGCACGCTAGCCCTGAGCTCCGCCTCATACGCTGCCCGGCTGCAGTCGATGCATATCCAAGAAATACCGCCATTCCGAAAGAAATCCAGCGATTCCGCTGATCATACTGGAAGCAGCACCAGCAGCAGTCCCCAGCGCACCACGATGCGACAACTATCGGCGCAACGGGAGCCCCAGCAGACGATCCCAGAGATACCACCTTACAAGACGCGCAAGATATCGGCAGAGAGTGCTATGCATCTGAATACGAGCGTAAGATCTGAACTTAAGGCTGTTTTGAGGCCGAGTTCCCGTGTTCCAATTCGATCAAATTAGAGTTTAATATTCTACAATGTAGAGCAGCACTCACTCACGAGTCGGGCTTGAGGATAATTTGTTAAAATATACAGAGGAAGCTTTCCAGTCTGAAAACTCAGACAAACTTTATTGTTTATGTTTCACATTTAAATCAATGAAAAGATGAGATCCTTAACCTTAAACTCCTTATATTTTGATCGAAATGGAATTGGGACCACATAATAGTTTATACTGTACACGGGAAATTCACAATAGTTTCCATAGTAAAATGATGTAATCTGTAGCTGCTCAATGTACTGTGTGTGCGTCTTGTAGACTCTAGCATAAACTGTCAAGCGCCTCGAAAGTTATGCTCTTACTAGCAGTCTATAGCTCCCCTAAAACTCTTCACTTTCACTTTCAATTCTCTTATCCTTTTCTACAGAATTGAAAAGTAATGGATAATGTATATTGTATTTTATATGGATTCATATTATTGGGATTACTGGGATGCTTTAAAAATATTAACTTCAAAAGGTTAAGAAGAGAGGAAGAAATAATAAAATACTCTAAGTATAACATCAAAGCTCAGGCATAACTAATCCATTCTAATTTAAATTTTGTTTAGTTAGTTTCTGATAAAAGTAATAAGTTAACCTATGCAGTCACACTATAGCTAATTTGGGCAGCAATGACGTTACTTATTGAATAGCACATTATATGAAATGCACTTCCGCCACTCAATGAGTTTACATCACTTTCCAAGGAAATACCTAACCGAAACTCCCGCCCGACTTTTGTCATTAAAGGACAAGCTACACATAAAGCTTCACGCACCAGAATGGATGTCACGTTTAAAAGTCAACGACAATGCAAATCTGCATAGAAGCATAGATTGCATTGCAAAGGTAGCGATGAGATACGTACTACTCACATATATTCGCATTCATATATAATATATAAAACCGGATGCATAAAACTAAGAATAATGTTTTGTTACTTGATGTGTCTTGTTGGTGTGTTTTTACTCGACAACGGCAGGATCCGTAGAAATGTATAAATAGTCCTTTCATATACTCGTACAGTTATACCCTCGTTAAATATCGCTTTTATTGGAACTGAAGTTGGGACAGGGGCAAAAATGCAACCAAAGTTGATTTGGCATGGCAGAAGCTTCCAAACACACAATACCATGCTGGCTTCTATATCACTCACCCATAAACTCACTAAAAATGGCATGGACTCTTAGCATCATACACCCACACACTGATAGACTCTTCCCCGAAAGCTTTTGGTGTCTGTAGACCTCGAATATTTGTGTATACTTTTTGTAATTATTGAAAACAAAAAACTAACCGTATTATTTTAACTTACTCAACCCTAAGGAGCTCGGGAACACGTCTGGTGCCGCAGACATTCTAAAGCCAGCTCCATCGTGGTGCAATGTGGCCATGAAGTCCGGCACTTCTGGAATACCACCATCGCACCAGCAAATAGTCGCTTCGTCGTCATCATCATCGGGAGGCGGTGGCAGTGTCTTCAGTCCCAGTGGCGCTGGGCCTGCTGGAGCTACCGGCGGCGGCATTCCTAGTTCCCAGTCGAGGCCCAGTGTCGGTGCCCTGTCCAATTCCTCATCAAGTTCATCTCATAAGCAGCAACAGAAGCTTGCTAAGGAAGAGAAAGAGCGCGAGAAGGAGAAGGAAAAGGAAAGAGCTAAGGAAAAGGAAAAAGAGAAAGAAAAGGAAAAGGAGGCACAGGCTGCAGCAGCCGCATCTACATCAGCGGGAAATACAGATGACGAAGCTAAGGGTAGGTGCACCGTGCACGTATATTATAAACTACAAGATATGTTGAGTTACCTACTAATTGGATTCGACATCACATAAATTATGAATTAACTTACTTGTTTTGTTGTTTCTCTACCTTATAGCAGCTGAATTGGCTGCTAAGAAATCTCGACTCAAGCAGAAGCTGGTGAAGAGTGCCAGATCTGTGGCCATATTCTCACTCAAATTGAAGGAACGAAGACAGCGAGAGGCTGAAAAGGCAGCCACAATTGCCGTAGAGCATGCCAAGGTACGACTTTAAAATAATATCAAAATATCTGTATTTTTATCGATACATAAATATATAATATTGAATACCCCCTACTAACAACCCCTATTTAACATTAAGGCTCTGGCCAAGCTGCCCATGCCTCAGCCTGTGGGAGGTGAATTGTCCCTGATACCCATCGAGCAACTAATACAAATCGAGGACATCAAGCCTTCACTTAAACCTACAACGGCTTCGGGAACGACAGGACCGACATCCTCGAGTCAAGCCGGATCCTCTATGTACCACCACCAGCATCAATATCCGCCACAGCAGCAGCAGCAGTATCAGTATCCGCCTTCACATGCACATCCGCACACGGATAATTAAGCTTATAACACTCTACGATTTCGCGCACTTTGTAAATAGTTTTCGACACACCCCCTCTCCCCCATTCAGTCGCAACTCGACTTTTTCGAAGTTACTGATGATCATAGGTATATGAGCAAATTTGCTGAATGTGTGTCTTGTCCAGAGTTGGAAGCAACTAATTTATTACATTTTAGAATAGCAGTAGGCGTATTAAGTTACTCAATTGACAAGTGTTGAATGTTTTTTGTTAGGTAATTATGTTCCAATTTGAGCCAGTTTTGAATCGATCAAGTTTAAAATATCGTCTTTGAGAATCTAATAGACTTTGATATACAAAACTGCGTAATGAGAAGTTGATATTTCCGAGTATTCGGCAGTAGATGTTTTGCATCTGAAATCACGCAACTAAAAAAATAGTCCTTAAGGCTAGTGCTCAGATCGATGGGAAGAAATTATTAAATTAAGGTATCAAAGGCAAAATATAAAGGATGACAATGACATGTCATTGGCCGAACTCTAGCTTTTTTCCTACAAACCACCAAACGAATGTATAATTTATGTACAAGATGAATGTGAGCGCCAAAGCCCAACGAACATGCAATTACGATTAATTATTATTTAATAGGTTAAATTATGTTGAATAATTTGGTTGCAAATGTGTTTCTTAATGATCTTTCCACATACTATTGGGTTAATAGTATTACCCAGTCGGACTTTAGGAATGTGGAAAAAAAAATCAGAATAGGTTTCCATGTCAAACAAAATGCATCCACAGTGCAACTTGTGGTAAGCGAGATATTTCGGTAACTGAATCAAATGCTGCTCCTTTCCATATAGAATTCTGTACTCTTTGCTCGGGGAGGTATTTCTCTCTGAAGAAATATAAAATGACAAAGGGTTTTATAAGCAATTGACCGAATTTTGACAATCGAATTTTATGTTGTATCCGGCAAGCACAAACAGACTTCTCCATAGGAAGTAAGGCAAATATGTACCTCCTTCCAATTTGGTATTAAAGTTGTACCTATTTGGGACAGAAAGTCTCACTGGGAAGAATTCTTTTTCTTAGATCTTTATTTATTGTTTTTAGCAAAACTAAATTTTTTAGAGGAATTAATTTTTTTATAAAATTATCTTGTCAACAAACACAACTGACTGAGCAGCAAGAAGTTAACTTTCTTTGCTGACAAAAATGTGTCGATCTGAGTACTAGTCTTAAACAGAAATGCAGTTTAAAGGGAAGAGTTGTGAAACGAATTTTTGGTTAGCATATTAGAAGTTAATGTGTTTTTGGTAGTAATTGTTGTTTAGAGATTAGGCGAATAACTAATTTGTTGACAAATGTTGAAATAGTTACGATTTATATTTACGTTGCCAGTGAGTATACATAATATATTGATTACCAAATAAATTAGGCTCTCACAAGCAAAACAACGTAAGCCATCACACGATCAAAGACAACACTGTGAGAAAGTATCGTCCATTGTTCCTTCCATATACAAGGATAACGTCTTCGCACTCGCTTTTAGCTACGATAAATCAGTTCAAACAAAAACGAACATAATTTAGGAACTGCAGCTTAACCTCAACGAAGCAAAACAAATATTTTCAGTCGTTTTACTAAGTACTCGCTTGATCAACGAACTTCACCGTTTACACGTAAACATTGCTGCACCCAAACACTCACGAAAAGAATATTTGTAAATATATTTAAGATAATAATTGTAATTGAGAAGATGTACGCAAGGTACACTAACGTAATTATAAGTGTGCTCTTGTGAAAAACTAAAAACAAGCCCAAAGTAAAGCAATTAATTACAAATTTATAAGAATGCGTTGTAACTCATTGGAGGATGGGATTAAGAACTTGACGAACGAAGTGTGGAATACTTTTGGGATAAGCTCAAATTATTCAGGCTACTCACTCTGATATCTAGAAAAGTGGGGTTAGTTGGGTTGGTTGGTAGTGGGACACACAAGAAATGAACTTAAATATTCTGTAAAAATAAATTGAATACATATATGTATTAATATTTAAGAAAAAATCCTATCAATTTCAGCGGAGAAGAACTGGAGCTGGGAAAACGGAGACAGCAAGAAATAGCGCTGTGTACCTTTACGAATAGAAATGTAAAACGCTGATTAATCAAAATCCATCCTGCTTTGTAATAATGCCCTGGGAATTTCTGTTGCAACCATTTTTTAATTATCATTACCAATATAGCATTGTATATCAATATTTTCCTATTCTATATTATTTTTCATGCTGTATCCAAGGCTTTGTTTATTAAATTAAAGGAATGCATACAATTTGCTTAATGTTTGATTTAAATCTTAGTGCAATTATAAATGTGAACATTCGCCTTTACCAAGACCTCAGCAATCACTTGTATTCTGTACGAGTCTCAGATAAGCTCTCGCCCTAATTAAAAGGGTCAAGGATAATGGATTATTCAGGGTCAGCTGTGGAAATTTTCCAGAATTGATTGCACTTGTCACTTGCATCTGTCTGGTGGGTTAATCATTACGTTTAAATCAAACAGAACAGCTAGTCCACCACAGAACTCGATGGGTACAAGTGTTTTATTTTGTTGCTGTGCTTTTTTTGCAACAACATTTTTCATTTTGTTTTATAGCCAAGCTCAACGAATGCTGGACGCGGGTCAAGTCAACCCTCCAACTCCGACTCAAACTCCAGCCGAAAGGGTCTCTCGCAACTCCACGTACAAATCTGTTACCTCAGACCCCATGCCTTGTTCATCGCCATCAACACTTGTCATTGTTGCAGGTGAGCTGAGCTGCCTGTAACTGATTTGAGTTGACTGATAAAATGACTGGGCTGAGTAGTCGTTGGTCATTTGCCAGCTTAACAAACGCACATCTCACGTACGGCTAATTAACGCGCGCTTTAATGCCTCGCTCCCGTAATCCCCAGCCCTCTCAGCCCACTCCATACCATTGCTCCCTGGATGACTGCCTGTCACCCTCCTTTGTCCCGAAGGCACGAGTCGCCTTACGGATGCATCACGTCTGTGTGAGTCTGTGCTATTATTCAGTTAAATTTTCGCCAACACCGCAGGTCTACATAGTCGGTGTGAGTGTTAGTCACATGGAACAGGATCAGATTTAAACTAATTATAAGACAACGAAATAATTATAAATATTTGTTTAATAATAAGCATTTTATGAGGTTTGTCAATTGTTAGTTTTTAAATGCTTACGTGTTCCCTAATAATATATATCGTAAATATTAAATAATTAAACTCTTAGAGTACCAGAGAAAGGACATGATATTCCTAGGACACTCTCTAAGCTCTTTCTTTATATCTTTTTGGGGGGCTCCAACAATACTTTAACTCGTTCAGCGATCCTTGAAAGTTTTTAAAAACAGTTAAACTTAAAATTGGCGTCAAATAGCCAGCAAAAATTTTTCCACATCTCCCCTCCGAGACAGCAAAAACAAATTATGTCTGTTGGCGACGTACATAAAAATAATGTTCTGCCAAATTCTGGCTCATTACTACAACGGTGGAGTTTCTTTTTAGAGTAGATATATATTTTTTACTAGGCTATATAAACCTAAATTTATAAACAGCAATATCACAACTATATCCTATAACCTAGTAGGTTAAACCTACCTACCATATCCTATATACAAATATGTATACGCTTACTTAAGGTACGGATACATACACTTTTTATGCATTAAAGATGACCGATGTCTGTCAAATAAGCAAAAGCAAGGATTGAACATTTGAAATGTATTGCAGTTTACTAAAGAATGCCAAAAGTCGAGACACAAATAAACGAAAAAAAGATCAATCAAAATGTCCAGCTTGGACATAAACAAAAGCCGTGCAACAAGGTGACATCAAAATAGTGGTTTCACGACGAACCGAGAAAAGCGCTACATACGCTGCCGTGTAGGAAACCATAACGAGCTTTGGCTGAGTACTTGGCTCACCGGAGATCGCGAAGGTTGGCCAGATGACGGTGATGACGACGACGATAGCATATACTGATGGAAACAGACAACGCTTTATGAGCGATATTACTGTAAGATAATGAGCAGCAACAGGCAAAACTAGCAACTTTTGGGGCGGTGTCTGGGACACAGGTTGGTGAAATCTCCCGGAGTCTGTGTCTCCAGCGTGTGCACCTGACCCGAAAATGTTTCACATTGCGCGAGTTACAGTTAAACGCCATTTTTCCATTGAATTTCGGGTGTTACCTTTTTGAAGATCTCTGGCTCCGACGAGAAAGCGAGTCTGCGAGAGACTGTGGAGCTGGGGTCCCATCCAGTAGCCACCAATTTGTCTGTCCGAAATGGTTGGATGGGCCATTAATATGGGCAGCGATGGGGAAGGGAGCTGGAGGAGGACGATGCCCATGCCCTCGAAAATAAAATGAAACGACAGATACGGCCACGCCTCGAGGGCGCAACGGTAAATGGCCCCCAAGACAGTGTTTCGGTATTTGCGTTTTTGTGTTTTGTGACTTTTCAGTTTAGTCAGCGGGGCGAGTTGCGAGTTTCGAGTTGCGAGTGGCAGGTCTGACCCATGGTTTATTCACCTGTGGCCATAGCCACTGAGAGCTTAAATTAAAATTAAAATTGTTATAACATTTTGTTGGTGTTGACGCCGCTGCTGTTTATCTTAATGAAACTTTTTAAATCACTTTTAAGAGCTTCGCTCGGTTTTTGTCGGTCGGAGCTATAAAAGCATACGCTGTATATAGCACATATAGAGTCCAGACCTTCTCGGATCTCTTTGATTTAAATGCATTTAATTTTGAGGCATGTGAAAATTAATTACATTTAATTAGCCCGGGCCCCATCCCGTACCGTTCCGAGTCGTTTCATTCCATTCCCTCGGACACGAGCTGCCGTTGCTGTTCGCTTTTAATTGTTTGATAATTTCAATTTTCGTTTATCCGATACACAGGCCAGCCACCAGGCAAAGAGCAAACTAATAAAAATCTTTTAAGTCATGCCCAGGCAGTAGGTCCGGCTTTATGGGGTGCCCTTCTCGAAAAAAGAGTAGAACGATCCTAAGGTTGCACCGGGAAGGTCACACGATACTTTAATTCAATTTCAAACGAATTGTACTTGGATATCGGCTTTTCTCAGGTAACCAAATTAAACGGAAGCAATGTTTTATTTTCGTAGTGCTTTGCAAGTATTGAAAGCCACCTTTAAGTCTTATTTTAATTTGTATTTGATTCAATTGGGGGTAACCCCCCAGAGTGTTTGCCCTCGTAATCAAATTTAATGAAATCTGCTTTCATAAGAACATAACAAATAGTCAGTTGAGTTTGAATGATTCACTTTAATGGAGTAGTTAACATTATTTTGTGACTGACTGTTTATGAGGCTCGAACTTTGAAAGGTCTCGAATTGATTTCCAATGTTTACGGACTTTAAGAGTTTGGTTTTGGGAGTTGCAGCAAATCATAAAAAATCATAAAAAATCATATTGCAATATATGGTAATAAAACTACAATAAAACTACTTAAAAGTAAATTTTTCCTTTTATCCTTTATGTCCTAGAAATTAAACTTCATTTTCAAGATTTTTAAATAATATATCTTTCTTTCTTGTGTCATACAATATACAAAATATATTAGATTCTAATATACGTTCTTAAGATTATTTCGGTTTCGACATTGATTTACCGATCAAAAGTTATAATTTTATTTACAAAGATTTATAAAAAATAGTTTGTTTTAGGAATTATGGTTTAAATATTATTAAAAGGAACTCTTTTATATGCTAATATGGACTATTAATATATAAATATGAAATCTCTATTCTCAAGTTATATATTTTTTTTGTGCAAACATTTTTAATTATAACTTCCAAATATTTTCTTACTCTATAATATATCACCTAGCGAAAGAAAAATTAATTGTAGTATATTAAATAATATAAAAAATAGGATATAAAAAATATACATACCTACATAATATTTTCAACAATATCCCAGGACAGGCCCGTGCGCACGGGGGGGGTTTTGGGGGTTGTAACCCCCCCCATGGAGAATTTTTCAACATAAATTTGTATAAACAATACAGCACTTATTATATAAATGTGCAAATAACTTGACAACTCATACTTAATTGTCAGAATTGGTTTTCCAGTGCCAATATTTTGAAATATGGACAGGAATTAAAATTGAAAAAAAAATTATTTCGATATTATGTTCCACATTTGAGGTTAAAACCCCCCCCTTGGAAGATTCCTGCGCACGGGCCTGTCCCAGGAACATAAGAACGTACTTCACTCTTCTGACACCTCTCATTTGCCATAAGAAGCAATATTCCATTATAAATGTGATATGTGCTATGTGACGCACTAAAATATGGCCCCTGGGGTTAATGTCTAGCACTTGGCTCGAATCATTTTTACCACTGCCAAATGGCAAATACTTTTTGTTCTCGAACACTTCAAATGGAACTTGTTTGACTCAAAAAGCCGGTAAGAACCAAACTGAATAAAAAACACGAGGAATGCTTTCATATGCAATTAAAGTAAATTTAATTAAACTGCGAACGGCGAGTAGTGGAGAGCGAGTGCAAGTTAAGACCTGCTGCTGCCACCTAGATCCGCGAGATCTCTCATCTAGTGACAATTTATGGCACAGTTTGGCATTCGTATAACCAAAACGTGGTCAGAGCCGGGATCGCTGGCGCGCCGAGATCTCTTCATTGCGGCACGCTGAAAACTGTCAACAATTTTGATGAAAATAATTGGCGAGCAGCTGTGGGCGACGACGACGGGCCCCAATTACGGGACTGGGGGCGATAAAATGCGTACGTGTTCATAAATATTGTCAATTAGCGAGGGCTCCGGCTCAGCTGGGCAGCAGAAGATCGGGCAGAACCGAAGGAGCCAGGGCTAATTGCAACTGTAACCGCAACAGCAGCCTGCCTGGAGGAAACAAGTTACGCAACAGTCATCAATGGGGATTGAGTTACATTTACGATCGGTCGTTCCATCAGGCGATCAGGCGATCAGTCGGGATGCCTCCTAGCGGCGGCTGGCTTGATTGATCAAACGTTGACAATATGGCACCTACGGGTGCAATCAAAACGAGGATGGATTGCTTGGGTGATGCGCCCGCAATATGGGAACTCTCCCAGCCAGGCCCATGTCCGCGATCATTATTTTATAAAGCGTGCTAACTGCATAGCAAAGCGTTGCCATTGACCATTGCCTGGATGCCGCTTGATTAGCTCTGCTCCCGACTTTGCCGGGGGCGCCCTGGGATTGATGAGTGCCTCTGGTCACGAGCGATTGCAGATTGCACATTCCTCCCTCCGGGTATTTTTTGGTCAGTTAATCCTTCAGTTAATTAAATTAATTAAATGCTGCAAGTGCTGCTTTGGGATTTAAATGGTTGTAGAAAAAGCAAGGAGCCAGTCAGCGAGTTATTGAGACGGTTGCCTCGTAAATTGCCTCATCGCTTTTATTGGTTACAGAGAGAAACTAATACAAGTTGCACAGGACAGTGTGAAAACTGTGACATGTTTTGCCATTAGGTATTTTAAAAATATGCTAATAAAAAAATTTTTTAAGGTACTCTTTTTTGAAAATAATAGTTATAGTTATTAGTGTAAAAAAAGCCACTTCAATAAACCTATTACAAAAAAAAAAAAAAAAAAAAAAACTCTTTTTTCGACAAAACTTTTTTTTCCCCTTTTAACAAATATTTTTGTCAAATAAAAACCTTCAGTATTCTGAATAAAAAAATAATATTTAGAACCTTAATTAATTAATAATCAAGATCCAAACGACAGGTACTTGCTGTTTCCATTATTTTTCCAAGATATATTTATATTAATAACTATATAATATATGTATAACACAAAATTTTGGCTAACCAAATAAAAAAATATAAGTCGTCGATGGCTCTACTGATGGCATAATTAGTTTTTGTAATCTCTTCTTGTCGTAAAATTTAAGATGAGCGAACGCATAACGAAATTGCTAACTTAAATAAAAGAAAAGTTTTATATTAAAAAATAATTGTTTTCCTGGATAAGGCTTTTCCAGCATATTACGTTTTGACTCTTCTCCTGACCTACTTCTTAGTTAGCATCTGAAATCAGACATTCTTGTTTTCCAACCAAGAAAGTGTCGGCCATAAATGCACTTCGCATTGACAAGAGCTTTAGTTCCGGCTACTCAGGCGGCAAAAACGTATTAAATAAATAAGTCAAATAACAGAACCATAAAAGACACTCCAGTCAAGATGCGAGGCTGGGTGTTAATCAATTATACGTCACTGGAAATTCGAAGCCCGATAGCCTGGCCCAAAAGGCACAAAAATGGGTTGTGATCGAGCGGCCACAATGGCCAGCTTTGTCCACAAACAGACCATGCCCAGTGTCTTGTCCGCAGAAACGGTAGCTTCTCGATCAAATGAAATATTGCTACACAATATTCGTATATGTTCCTTTTGTTTTCAGCTCGTTTTTATTGGGATGCTAATGAAAACGACGATTGCATTGTCGCCCAAGAGGGGCTGTAAAACACGAATAACTCAGTTTCAGACTCGTGACATTTGTAAAATATTTTAGCGGCCCAATAAACCCAATTTCACAGCTACTAGTGCGATCACGCCCGATCACTTTCCAGCCATCGGCATAGATCCATGGGTCTGTGTGTGTTCGAAATGATAATTGCCGTCTAATTGCGCCAAAGGCTCCAAGATCGAAGACAGCCGTGGGACAGAAGCTGGCTTTATGTCGGCTTCGCATTTTTTTGAGCCAGGCGCCGCTGTTTTATGGTGAAAATGTAAGCGTTACCTGGTTACATGTGGCGAGTGCTGACATATAGACAGACAGACTGGCAGCGAGCTCTGGTCCTCCGGATGTGAAGCCGTGAGGATGTTGACGTTTAACTGTATCGCTAATTGGACGATTTTAGTTTTTTTTTTGCTCCCCGCGTGCCAATCCGCCTCCCAAACATTGTGACAAATGACAACCAGCAATGAGACATTGACGTCCGGCAGGCAGAAGTTGACTTCCTGTAGCGGCTAGCTAAAAAAGAAGCCCAGCTCAACGGTTCAATTGGAATGTAGGTCACATTAAACCGCGCTAATTAATGTCAAAACGCTTTAAGCTCCTCACCAATGCCGTTTTATTTAATTAAAATTCTTCATAAAATATAATTTCTTGAAATAACTAGCGGTAGGTTTGTCACGGATTTCAGTAACTTGGAAGGAGCTGATACAAATTTTAAAATTGAATCTTATATTGAAAAGAAAATAAATTATTGTATCGTAACGAAAAATATGTATTGTAAATATATTGCATTTAATAGTGTCAACATTTTGAAAGAAATATTTTTTTAATACAGGGTATTTTTATAGGGTATTTTTTAAGATATAACATTAAATTGCATTAAAACCCCCATGGATTATTCGATTGACATGACTTTTATTTATCCCAAAAATATAATCTTGAGGAATTACATTTTAAATATGATTTCTGACATATGACCGCCACGGTTGGCTCGGATGTAGTCCAATCTGAAAGTTTAATTTTCGATTACTTTTTTCAACATTTGTGGCCGTATGTTGGCAAAAACGTGCCTCATGTCAAATGTCAAATATTAAGTTAATATAAATATAAGTATATAGTTAAATAAAAATATTTTAAAATTATTTTAATAAAATGAATAGATTAAATAGTTTCCTTGTTGCTTTAGGTTTCGGATTATCTTGTTTATTAATTCATCATTTTCTTTTAGTCGACCGACAATCAAAAATAAAAATAAACTTACTTCTGCCAGGCGGCTCATTATATTTTAAACTCAAACGTATCTCAAAACAACATTACCTAATAATCACTTTCCTTTATTAAAGGTGTCCTCTAGCCTCTGTTGCTTCCATACGATTGACGTGAAAATGCTTGAAGTTTACCTTAAAACAATGATAGAAATGCTGGCCAGATGCCTCGGACGGATTCGAGAGTCACTTTTGTTCAGGTTGGCTCACTAAATACATACCTTCGTCTGGGGTCTATAAACTGAAGTTATCCAGCACCTGCTGTCCTCAGTCTGGTTCATTACACAAAATCTCGGCTTCTGGGTAAAACATTTTTTAATAAATATTATAAAATGGGAGTTGTCTGCTGCAGAAGGGGGACAAACCAACATACAACAAAAATCGTTTACCAGAAAAACAATTAAACAAAAAAACAAAGTGAAAAAACTAGACAAAGGAACGCCGTTAAAGACCCTAAAAAATGTCAACAGTGTTTTTCGCCGCTCTCCAGCTTGGAAGCTGCGCCCGGCCGGTGAGTTGCTTCTGATCCAGCCGAACCCAAAGCAGCCCCATGAACCACGCATCCATGGGCTACACGAACCGAAACCGAGCTGGAATGGGACACGGGCTCACCCCCTCGGTTGGCGATCCAGGCCTGTCATAAAACAATTAAGTTTAATTTTGTCACCGTGCCCCAGGCCCAGGCCCCAAGTAGCACCCATATCCCAGTCTCTTTGGCAATTAACGCATGCTTCATAGTTATTGTCGCTGTTTACTTGGGTAATTGGGCACCTGTTGCCTGTGACGACAGTGGAGGGACCACAGCCAGTCAGTCCCCCTGAGGAGTGGACTGGGATGCTGCAACGTTTTTCATCAGAAATCGCTGGATTACAACTACATTTTCCTGTTAGTGGCGTAGATTTTCATTCATTATTTCCCTCTACATTCTCACCTTTCTATTAAAAAATTATATATCCTTTTTTATTAAAATATCACAATAAAATATTTATTTTATTTTTTAAATTTAATGTGTAAACAATCTATTTTAAGGATGCCTTGATTTAGATGTCGTTTCCTGTTAGCTTGACATATCTTTTATTGTTCATTTAGTGGTTGGAGGAAACTATCTAAAAATATCTCAGACATTTTCGAGTTTTTACGATCCTTTTCACTTGGGAGTGTCTGTGTGTTTTTTTTTTTATTATTTTTTGATAATAATTATGGTCATTTGTGATAATTGTGTTATGTCTTGTAGAAGTCGGTGTTTTAGTGCCCCCTTCTTGGTTTGTCTCTAAGCGCACTTTAGTAATAATTGTCATTAAGATAATTAGTTTACTGGTATGTGACTTGGCCGCCGGCCGTTGGAAGATTTTTTAGTTTATTAAATGAAAAGCTATGGCGAAACACGGAGGCAGCCGTAATCCATGGATTTACGATGCCAGATAAGACACCGTTTAGTCCCAGAAAAGTGAAAATCATTTTCCCAAAAAGGTCGTTAAGGTTGGCCACCAACCGTGTGTGTGCTCACCTAGAGATCGTAAAAATTTGAAGGGAGAAAATATTTAGTGAATGAAAGTATTTGTCTTTAATTGTGTGAAAATTAAAGGCAATTATGAAAAAGATCGTGGCGTTAAAGTCCAGCTTCCCAGACCCGGCTCGATCCGATTTATTCCGAGAATGGCCAAAATGGTGACAACAATGAAAAGGCCTGGCCCAAAATGACAACTTCCTGATGAATGCCCATCTGAATGCCATAAATCGCCTTTAAAATGCTCGTTCCTTTTATCGCGCCACCCAAATAGTTTCCACAAAGAACTCTCATAATTAAATTATGCAAATTTCGCACTCTCCGTTCGGCGGCTCCATCAAAGCCAGGCAATAAAGCACAAAATCGAGCCAAGTCTAGTTAGTTTTTGTGTTTCTGGGCGTTTCCTTTTGAGGAATGAGACGACCAGAGAGACTTGTTAACCTGTCACATCGTTAAAGATTTGATTGATTTTGCTCAGGAAGCCAAAAACATCTGGGCAGTCGCCACAAGATCTTAATGAGTGAATAATGTAGCGCATTTAAATGTGTGGCGGGAACACTGAAGTCTGACGCGAAAAAGTATTTCGTAGGTTTTTAGAGCCAGCACTGTGAAAAATATTTATTAACTTAATTTAGTAATTTTATTTTTAATTTATATTTTATATATTGATTTTTAAAACCGACCTGATAATTGACCAAAACCATACTATTTGATAATATCAATTACATACTACAGGGTGTCTCAGAATTCAGACTTGGGAATATTAGTGTAGCTTTTAATGTAGCGTTTTAAAACCATGGTTAAACTTGAGATCGTATTATTATTTATTATGCTTACAAAAGTTGCATAATTAAAAATATGGCTTTAAACTATTTTAAACAAGTAAGAAAGCAACAGTCGTTCGTGAACGACTGTTATATACCATGTACCAAAATATATCGCCGCTCGAATTAGCTCCAGATTATAAATAAAATCGGTAACCAGGGAACACCACAGCTGATCAGCTGATCGCGAATTTTGCCTATTAGAGAAATGTAAACAAATTCGATCTTTGCAAAACCACCACCATCACATGCACTTGCGTGTGCAAGACAGAGATAGAGATAACCCCTCTCTCTTTTTTGCGCACGGGAGTTAGTTTCTTGCGCTCATCAGTTTTGTTGTTGTTTTTTGGGATGCTCCTGTTGCTAGCTGCCAAATAGATAACACACTGATAAGTAAATAACTTTTGTGTTTTTCACCCGATCTTT
>VNJT01000044.1:0-76871 GCA_008042655.1 Drosophila burlai | reverse complement strand
AAAAAAACCCTCGCTGCAAGTTCCAATGGGTCTCTGCCCACATACTTCAGAGTTTCGCCAAGGTATATGCATTATTTTAATGACAGGCCACAGCTTTTTCAGCTTTTTTTCTTGTGTCCCAGCGACAACGAGGAGAACAGCGACAACGACAGGGACAACCATGATGACAGCTCCGAACTTCGCCGAAAATGCGAAGGACAACATTGCTGCGGCGGCACTTGGTTGTTTCTTCCTTTTTTCTCCTTTTTTTCTTGCTTAATTTTTGCCCTGGTAATTGCAAGGGGGACATTCAACGCCGAAAGGAGGAACAGCCTCAATGAGCTGTGTGTTGTGTGTGTCACTCGATCGAAAGTTGTTGTCTGGCCGCTCCCGAAAATTAAGTAGGCTGCACGCACGCGGTCTCATTATTGGGTCGCCGGGCAAAACTGGCTAGATGATGGATCGATTGGAACTGCATCATTTAATTTTGAGGCATTAAATACTCTTTGGGTATTTTTTGTAACCTAAAATATAAGTTTAAGCTAATCATTACTAATATTTCGCCCTCTATTGTTTAAGTATCGCTTGAAGGAACTCGAAGCAAAAGGCATGCAAATGGCACTTGCAAAGTTGCAGTTGTTTATTTTGGCGTAATGAGTTTGTAGTTGATGTAGTTGATGCTAATCATACACTGCGCCCCAGCTGTCCTTACGTAAAGGATATTTTATTAACGAAACTGTGAATTATTGAACTATAAAACAGTTTGACAAGCACTGGCGCGGCCACTCAACGCCAGAGGGCGCCGCCAAATATTGATTTAAGAGTTGCTCGAAAGCGATTGGAAGATCAATAGAAAAGCGGGGAAAAGGCGAGTAAGAGAGCGGAGGATGGAGCTTAAATCACATGACAAGGTGCCCCTGCCTCCGCCTCCGTCTGACCCCTGACCTCATACAATTTCATGGATCAGTAAGCCGGATAAACAACAAGGACAAACACACATTAACTCATGCTCTGGGCTCCAATTTCGGATTTCTAAAAGCCATTAAAAGGACCCGAGGCGAAACCAGTCGGTAGTCAGGCACAGAAAAGCAAACAAACTAAAGCGAACTCTGGACGCTCGGGGCCAAAAGGTTGGACAACCCTTTACGAGTCCTTGCTACCCTGTCTCTCTTCCCGCCATCTCTCCCCTGCAGCATCCCTCTCGGTCTTCCTGTCAAATCGTCATGATTTAATGAAAAAATCAAGTGAAAAAAACTTATTTGCATAGGGATATAATTTAGCATTAAACGGGGCAGGAAAAGAAGGATTTTTTCGTTTTTTTTTTCTCCACAACCTCTATTCCCATTTTTTGTGCCTTATTATTCCACTGCCTGTGTGTGATAGGAAATGGCTCATTGCTATCTGTTTGTCTGAGATTAATATGCCGTGCATCTGTCGGTTTGTCGGGGCTTGTCCCACAGATCTCTCTGTGCCCTGTCAGTTTTCGGTTTATCGTTTTCAGGCTTTTTGTTTCTCTGAACGATGGTTGGAAATTAGCATGGATACGATTTCACTTTTTCTCTCTACTTCCCCTTTTTTCATGACGGTTCTTGGGCTGTAATCGATAGGATTGAGTTTCGTTCGTTGGTTTAACGAAGCATAAAAATGGTTTGATCATGATTTTATTTTAAAAACAAATAAGGAAAAATGTATAAGTGATTTTTTGTCTGTTTAATATTTAGAAAATTTATTAAAATAGGTTTAGCAATTCAAATTCCATATAAATCTCTTTCCAATAAAGCTTTTCCTTTGGGTAAACATTAATTAAATTATTTCTTCTAATTTCCCCTGACAGAATTCTTTCGGAATACCTGTCCAATCACTCGCAGCCATCTCTATGGTCACAAATCTTTTTCCCAAAATCCCCTTTAATCCTTGGCATCTTACCACAAAAAAATCAGAGAATTAACTTTATTTTTTTACTTTTACTTCTCCACAAAGTTAAGCTGCCAACTGAAATATTTATTAGAACTTAAATTGCCTTCTAATTACAGACGACGCCTTTGAATTAGCATTTTCATCGCGTTTTACTCACCTGAAACATGGGTCTTTTCCCCCCTCTCAAGGGTCCGTAATTCTGGGGTAAAAATAACATGAAATGGCCTGGCATTTACATAAGAAATTGGCTTGTAGAATTAATCCGCAATAAGCTCGCAGCGAGACGTCGTCGGAGAGCTGAAATTACCGTATTAGAAAGCAATTAGCATTCGTATCTCCTTCTATCGCGCCCACTCAAGACAATAGCATCCATTCGGCGGGAGGCGTGGCACCTCGAGCGGGGGCATTAACTCTGGTATATATCCAAGAGATTCGCCTCGGACTCGGCGTTGTCTGTGTTTGGTTGGAAATTAAATTTCCGTTAAGGTTGAAGCTGACGTTTTGGCGGCGATTGGAAATTAAATTTACGGAGACTTCAGCGTGGTTAACACTCAGAAAAAATGCCAGTTCAAGGTCTTACAAATCGTTGTAAGAAAACACTTAGAAATATGTCTTAAAATGTTTAATAAAAACAAGAAGAATTTGGCTTAAAACACCTCGATTTTGTATTAAAAAAGAATTAACTAGTGTGATACTAAGCCTTTGACAGAGTTTGTAATATTTTTCTTACAAGTTTAACTTTAATTTATATAATTTCTAAGATCCAACTTTAAGTGTTTTACTAGTTTAAGAAACCGACAATTAACTTCAGCTTAGCTTTCGATCCCTATTTTCCCTCACTGTCTCTGGGCCAAATCATCGATGTTGGCCTGCCCTGTTGGTAAACAAACGCGCTCGGAAGCCATTAAAAATTATCATTTGCGCATATTGATTAGGACGACGAAGCTCCTGAGACATTGGATTAGGCGGTGGCATCGATGGTGGGTTGTCCTGGGTGGCCTGCGTGTCCTGGCAGTTGCTGTTTCTGTGTTTTTTGCTGCCAGGAAAAAAACAAATATCGATTCCATCCCTTAAGCTTTGGCACCCACACACACCGCCTTCACCCTCAATGGCTGCCAAACAAAGGAAGTTGGCAGAAAAAAATACATATATATATATATGTATATGCAGGAGAGAAAAAAACCACCCACCCAAGGATTTCACCCCTCGCGGCCGATTTCCACCCCCTCAACCTCTGGCTGACAGCGCCAGACGACGGCGACGCCGCTGACGAAGTTGACTCCGGGACTTGCAGGACCTCAGGACTTCAGGACTCCTGGACGCAGCCAAGCAGCGAGAGCAACCATTAAAATTTCGAAAATCCATCATTGGAAAAATGGTTGAAAAAAGCACAGTAACAGGGAAAGCAACAACAACGCACCACTTCCGTGGCCATGTTTCTCTTTTTTTCAGTGTGTTGTCTATGGTTTTATACTCTTTATTTATTTTTAAAATTATGTTTTATTATTTGTATATATTTATTTAGGATAATTTAAGCGAAATTATGTTTTAAATATTGTAGTAATAATGTAATACCATTTTTACTCCTGGAAAAGTAAAGCTTTTGAATATTATTAATTAATCAAGATACATTTTTATAAAGTGTAATATTTTTTACAGCTTTTAAGGAGTAAAGAAAACGTGCTTGAATTATGGAGTACACCATAGTCGGTTTTCTCCATCATAGAGTTTTTTCTCTTCTCCTTTTTTGGGTAAATATTTTTTGCTTTTTTGGGGGTGAGGTTCCGGCGGAGAAAATGTCGATTTAATTTTTCAATATTCATAAATTTCTGTGTGTGTGTGTTCCCGGACGCTCTTCGCTCGCTTTTTCTGCCGACGGCGTGTGAGTCCGGCCAAAAGTGATTTGATTTTCTAATTTGCAACGAATTTTCGTTTCGGTCCACCCACATGTCTGGCCCCTGGCCCGTCTGTCCCATCAGCCAGCGTGTCCTTTTATCCTGCAGAGCAGCGGAGTGGCGGAGCAGCGAAGCAGCCATGTAAACACAAATCCAATCAAATAAACGAAATTAAGTGCCACGTTGATTGGAGGCAAATCTGTTTTTCAGCCTCAATGATGACAATCAAGCCGTCGAGCCGAAAGCCAAAGGGAAACTGCAAATCAAACTCAAAAAAAATCCGAAAAACCGAAACCAAATCCAAATCCCAAAACCTCGTGCAGAAAATAGAGTCGGAGAACGGCGGAAATTTTCAGCAAACGCTGCTAAAATGAATATTATTTGTGCCGAGGCGAAATATGCCACACAAATTTGCATTAGGCACCTGTAATTTCCAGGGGATCCTGCCACGACTCACGGCAATTTCCCCCAGGCCCAGGCACAGGTCCCGGCCATCTTATCCCCAGTGGCAACCAGCGTCGGGCCAGGATATTTTTTGATTGTTATTTGTGGGGACAGTAAAAAAGCCAACAATGTGCGGTGCGTTTGGCTTGGCCAACTGTTGTGGTTCCCCCACAACCACGAGGGTCCTGCCTCCCTTGTTCTTCCGCAAATCCCACGCCCACAGAAGGCAGGACACTGGCTTTTATTACAAGTTTTTTGGCCAGAGAGAGATCGCGGGGAGATTGAAATGTGAAATATTTTTAAAAACCAATTTCGCTGAGCCTGAGAACCCTGGCAACGCCAAGGAAGGGAGCTGGAGCTGCCATAAAAGAAATTGTTTTTATGAATTTCATTGAAACGAGCCGAAAACAAAGGCTCCAAGTTAAAAAGATTCCTTGGAAGTACAATGAAATACAAGAAAAGAAGTTCGCAAATAATTGTTACAGTAGGAAACATATTTTAACAGAGGTTTTCTTGGAAGAATAAATAAAAGTTAGGAAAGGAAATCATCTATAATACAATAAACAAATAATTTCTTATTGTAATCGTTTCCTTAAAAATTAAATAAAAACTATTTCCTAATCCAAATTCTTCGTGATTTTTTTTACAATTTTTCACCTCAAAATAATCAAATCCCATTAAAAGAGAGGCGAGAAAGTAATCATAAGCCTTTCAAGTTCCTTGTTTACTCGCCTAATCCTGGCTGTCATAACTTCACCTCATAATTAGTTCAGCCACCGGAAATTGGCACACTTTTAACCCTCGGCAGCCCGGGAGAAAGAAAAGAAAAGCCGAGGAGATTGGCACACACAAAAGGCGAAAGGTGAAAGTGAAAGTGAAATGGCAAACAACGAGGGGAATTAGCAAACATGACGACAATGATAATGCCAGAGAGAGAGTGACAAAAGGGGAGTGTGTCCCTTGGAAATCGATTCGATTTTGCGACTTAATTGCTTTGACATTTGACTCTGGCAATTTGGCAAACGATTCTTTTGCAAATCGATCAGGGGTTGATCGCTCAACAAAGGCGGGGATTACAGCACCAATAGTGGCTTTGGGATTTTTGGCAAATTGTTAGGGCGTCAACTGATTGATTTTTTTGCGGCATCAACAGGTTTTTCTGGCAGAAAAAAATTGTAGTTAAGAGAACTATTTTTCAACGCAGCTGCCACAGGAAGTTCTTGCCTTGTCTATATCATTTTCGGCCTGGGAGTTTTCGTTTCTCACGGGCCTTTTCACTTGCATTATGCATGAGATTTGCCGGATTTCTGAAGAGGCTGTAAAAAAATATTCAGGCCCACCCCTTGGCAGGATCTGCATCCTTTCGGAACGAACGTGCCTGTCGCCTCCTTTGTGTCCTCTTCTCCCGGGGGCTGCGTGACAGGAAGCAAATGTCCTGTTGTGTCACTCATATGCAAATTGCCGTCTCCGTGTTTTTCTTTTTATTTCCATTCCTTTTGCCCTGCCTCTGGTCTTGCTTCCATCTGCGTCTTATTAATTAGAATAATAATTAATAAGGCAACTCCTCGACGGCGACGCACGTGCAAGGAGACCTTCGGGCCAGGGGCATAAATTAGTTGCCAGGAGCCGTGGCCGGGATTCAAGGATACACCGAACCAATTAAATTACAAGCAAGTCGCCAAATGATGCGTACTTAAACACGTCGACGTGCTGTGGCTGTGTAACCGAATCCGAAGGGGTTAAGGGCTAATGGAAAACCCGATTCGAATTTGCATATAATTTATATTTAATTTAGGTGATTTCTACCCAACTGCTCCCGGGCAGCTGTCTGGCACCTCCTGCATCCCCCTGCAAACATTTTATTTCGGTTATTTCCACTGGCCAATTAATAGCGTACATTTTCACTTTGACTACAATATTTTTTCCACCAAAAAGGATACTAGAAAAAAATCATGCAGAGAGCAAAAAAAAATGAAACCTTTCAGTGTGCACACTTCCTGAACAGACAACCACAACAACGGCATCAGAAAAACAGTAGAAAAAATATAGGAAAATAAAAAAGGACGCGCTTCCTGTTTCAGCTGCTGTGTATGCAAATTTTTTCGATTCTAACCTTTTTTTTCCCATATTTTTCCCCCGGCTGCTGTGATGGAAAGTGAAGCGTTTTGTTGTCCCGACAATATGTAACTGACACTTGAAGGGGTGTTAGAGCAGCATCTCGATGTTTTTGCCCCGATAAAAACAACATCAGTTAAAGCAACATCAGCATCCAGTCAGCAGGCCAGCCAGTCATTCCGTCGACGGGAAGCAATCTCTAATGTAAAAACTCCATTAGCACATCCGGTTGCCGCGATTTTCCTGCTAAAAATTGTCGCCCGTTTGATGATTCTGTGCAATGTAAGCCTGATTTATGATGTTGCCCACGAAATTCACTTTCAGGCCGCAAAAATATACACTACAAGCTCTCAAAAAATATAGCCAAACATTTGCTGAAAACACCAGAAAAAAAGGAAAATAAATATATAAAAAAAATTGGAGAAGAGGAAGGCAAAGAAATCATCAGCACGTGGCTGAGCCAAATTGATATGCGCCATTAGGGTGGCTGAGAAAGTGATTAGGGTGGGCTGCATGGAGGAAAGAGGAGGCTATAGACTAGAGTTCACTTTTTGTTGATTTTCTTGGACTCAGGACACGTGTGTGTGAGTTTGTCAGAAGTCTACAAATTCTATAGAAATTAAGAGAAAAGAAAGAAAAATTGTGTGTGTCACTTAGAGAGTATTTTTTATGGGGAACACAAAACGAATGCTGACTAGGCTTTGCTTATTATGTTTAAAACTAGTTTAGCCCATGAAAATATTTATTGTACCGTTTTCAATAAGTCTACTTTCATATTTAAGTAAATATTTGACTTTTGAGTTGCAAAAAGAAAATATAAAATGCGTGTATCCTCAAGTAAAATATGGCCAATATTGAAACATATATTTATTATGTTAATAGGAAATAAATAATAGATTGAAGAATTTATTTCAATTTGTTGGGTATATTTTCCTTTATAGAATAATGATTCTCTTTATTATTTCAACAAAATTACATTAGGAAAAATAGAGCAAAAGAAAGTAGTTTAAAATATAATTAAACAAATTTATAAAATAATAAAAATTGAATTATTTGAGTTTTGAAAATGTTCGGGACTATATATAAATATATATAATATTTTAAACAATCATTTTTTTATGAAAATTACTATATTTATTCGTTAGATGTGGTACTTCCTTTGTTCTTCCCCATAAATTTACCCCATAAGAATTTTTTCATTACCAAAATACGGCAACTCATGCAGACTTTCTTGAGGGGTTTCCACTGGGGGATGAGGAGCTGCTTCGAGTGGAGGAGTTGGAAGGAGGAGTAGGTGGGCAGCCACCTTATCCATAAGCAATGATGAATAACGGTGCTTACGCTTCGGACATTTGATTAATGATGCGTTTACCGACCTCACCGCCGCCGCCTCCCATCATCCATCTTGTCCTGCGTCCTGAGTCCTGCGCCCGCGCACTCAATTTTCAACGCCATTTTTTTGTGTGGATTTCGGTGGATTTTTACTTGAGGCCGCAGCACACTATTCGGGAGCGGGCTTTTTGTACTTTATGCCCGGACATAACTTTATTTTATTAGCACTACGTGGCAATCTGCTGGATTTGGGCGGCATTAAAAGACAATTTTTACAACTTACCAGCGATGCTTTTTCATACTTTTCGCTCATTTACAGCGTCTTCTTCCCTTCATCTTAATTTTTTTGTACTATTTTTCACGGTCTGTGGCCGCGCAGACATCATTTTTTTGTGGGACCATAAAAGTGTGGCGATGCTGTTTATTAAATTCCTTTTGCGGCAAGTTCATTAGACAAAGAGCAAAAAATTAATCAGCGAAAACTCATTCCTTACAGCGACATGCAAAGCTGGACAGCGGCATTTGTATACAGAGATCATAAATATTAACTTGTATTTACTGTGAAATTAAAGTTCTACAATACTACTGCTACAAGTACTACTAATCCCTACTGATTTAATATCTTAAAGCTATTTTACTACTGTACTTGAGTGTACATAAGAAGCCTAATCTTTCTTTCCCAAATAATTAAAGAGCATCATGCTAAAGCTATAAATTCCCTTGGTCAGCTGAAGGGCCGTATTCATGGATAATGGTGCCATATCTGCGGCTGTCAAGCAGACCTCGTTCTGGGCCTTGGCTAGCATCAGAATAATTAACTTTTCCTCCTTTACAGGCAGCTCGTACCACAAACAATTGGTGTAGATAACCCTGGCGAAGGATTCGTTCTAAAAGGGATATTTATACGATTTTCTTCTAATTTTGAACTTATAAATAATTACCGAGTTCTCAATCAGAGTGCCTAAGCCACAGAAGCTGTAGAGGACTACGGCAGTGTACATCAGATACATGGGGCCTGCCGGCCAGGCCTTAATGAAAATGCAAGAAATAGTGCACAGCAGGCTCACACAGTTGGTAGAAAGCTGCACGAACAGGACTATGCTATAGATCCTTTCAGTGGCTCTAAGAAGGCTAGAAGAAACAGTTTCCAGAATTTTTGTGAAGCCTAAAGAGCGGTTTCTTACCTCACATACTTCTGATGCCACTCCACCAGATCGAACAGCATCTCCCTCATCTTTTTATATTCATTTTTCCTAACAGCCACCTCATTGAACTCCTCCAGCTTCACACAGAAGATGTCCTTGATCAGGGGCAAATGGGTGACAAAGAGGAACAGATACATGTCGCCGCCATAATTTCCAAAACCACCGAAAGTTATCAGGGCTATGTGCACCACCGTGAGCAGCAGGTGACCACTGTCGGTGGTGTGATCGATGAGCGGCATGAGGAACTGCATGACCAGGACTTTCTTCTTGAACACCACCAAGTAGAAGATGGGGAAGGTGATGATCAAGCCCAGGCCCAAAATGTAGAGGATGGCGAAGCCGTTGAGCAGTTTCCAGGTCGTGCCAATTCTGGCCTCCAGGCACTTCACATACTCACCGCCACGAGAGCCATAGTCACTGGATATATATTAATTTATATAGGAAAAAAGTAGGATAGTTCTATTTCCATAAACCAACCGATATATCTCCTCGTAACTGTTCTGAATATGTCGCATCAGTGGAGCACTATTAGCAGTAATAAGTAGCTTGGTTAATCCCTGGATGGCGGATCCCACCATGGCCATGGCCTGCAGGATCACAGTGAGGTCTCCATTAATCACCACACCCACGTAGATGGTGTAGATGGTGCATGCGAAAAAGAAGCCAATGGCTGCTATCACCGAGTAGGTGAGCCACCACATCCGAAAGTCCGGATCGGCCACATCGTTGCCGCAGAAACCCACACAGAAGCGGATCAGCGAGATGACTTTTCGATAACGGTCTACAGGCTTAACCGTAGTCATTATTAAGGATCAGTTTTAACTGAACGAGAGGTTTATAGAAAGTGTTTTCTGGCTCAAGAGAAATTCCGCTTTTATAGGTACTCCCGAGACAGTTTATGTCAAAATATTGACAACTTAATTAAGGTATTTAGGGAAATAATTGCTATAAGCAAATTGTAAGGTTAATATTTAATTTGAAAGTGTTTTACCACAGTAGATATATTGCTTTAAATCCTTTCAGGGTAATTCAACAATTACAAGGTTATTTTAATCATTCATAATGTGTTCAAAAATATGTAATGTATTATTTTCTGTGGCAAATAATATATAAATTTGTTTTGTGATGTAAAGATTTCCGTTTCTTTTTTATACATTTTTAAGACTTTTAAATCCCCTAATTTAAATTCTTCTTGTGTTTCTTAAATATTTATCTAAAACTATTTCTATTATCTTTCTTTGAAATATAACCTTAATTCTACATTTAAAATACTTTCACTTATAAAATTTAGTCAATATAGCAAATACTTCCTATATTTATATTTTATTCCATAATGGCTAGTTATCTCCTTATCGATTGATTCACAAACCCATCGACTTACACCCAACCTCCTGGCCGAAACAACTTTATGCATGAACACATCTGACACCCCCAGCCTGGAGAAAAAAAAATACAGAATATAAGAAGAAAATCTCCACGCAATTGATTTAATATAAAATTTTTTAATAAAATTTGCCTGCCGGAAAAGAGAAGGAAAAGCGGAAGGCAGTGAGGGCGGCACAAAAAATTATATCTATTTGCGGAGCGCACGAGTCCAGCTCGAGTCGGGGCAGGAAGTGAAAGTGGCGGGGAAATGCGTAAGCGCCTAAGCTTTCGGGCCAACAACTAATAAAGGCTATCAACAACAGTTCAAACAGCAGCGGCAGCAGCACAAACAACAACAGCAACAGCAGTGAAAGGACAATGGGAAGGAAATCAGGAAACAGGACGAGAAGCGTCGTCGCCAGCGCATACGCACTCAAGTGAATATTTTCTCATTTTCTTGCATTTAAGTTTGAGTTCGCTTTGAAGTTTTGACATTTCATAAAGCAGATTTTCAGCTAAGCAAATTTCGTTCGTTCTTCCTCATTTCGCTTTTATTTTATTTTATTTTATTTTCTTCCCAATTTTTCTTTTCCCCCCTCTCTTTGCATATATAAATATATATATGTGTGTTTTTCGATCGAAAATCCGGGCAAACAAAAGTAAAAGCGAACGCCCGGCGCACGCAGTTGTTTAGTCACCCCTGCGAGCGTGGAAGGTGTGGCCTGCCAAAAAAATGGAACGACCCTCACAGGCCTACCCTCCCAGCAAGCGAGCCAAAAAAAAAGCACCACCCCTCAGAGTTCTTCGGTGCGTATACTTAATGTGGAAAGCGGCGGCAGCGCCGCTTCGGCTTAAAGTTGGCAAGGCAACATTAAAGGAGCTCGCAGCTCAGTTGGCCCACAAAATTACTTGCTCGTTAGTTGTACCTCTCCTCCCCCCAAGCCAGGTGTATCCGTCGCCCAGGTATTTGTATATTCCTTCGAGTCCTGTCTGTACTTTTGCTCTCTCTTTCTCTCTCGTTTTGCCTGTGTTCAACCCTCGAAGGAAGTAAAAAAAAGGTGGGCCTTCTGACGCTAATTTCCAGGCGAACGCAAAACTTCTTCCAGTGGAAAGTGCGTGGCATTTCGCGGCCACCGCTCACCAGAGGGAGGCATTGTAGTACACTGTAATTTTTCGAGGAAAGGGAGTGAGTTTTAGGTGTATTTAAAGCCTTTGTTAAATGATTTTTAGTTTGAGATTCATTTTAAAATTAAAAATTCCTAACAAATCGGGAAATAAAAAGGTTATTTAAAGGAGACATTAAATTAATGTTGGAAAATTGAACTTTAAATTAAGAATTTAGAGCATAATTAAATATTTTCTTTAAGGTAGATGTATTATTACTTAAGGTTTTTCTTTTACCAAAGTTCCTGAAAATATAATATTTATTTCTCTATTTTTTAAATGTAATTAATTCCGTTACCTTTCCTTCACAAAACACAATCTCACCCTCAATTTAAACTCATATTTGCCCAGTAATTCCTGCTAAATATCGAAAAATGCTCATAATCATTGCCCCACCTCCGCCACTCTCTCCGTTGTTTGTCTCTAATTATATTTTAATTTGCACAATCTGCCTGTTATTATTTCTGTGCACGGCAATTGCCTCCAAGTGTTTGCACTTCCCGGCGAACATTTTAATTGCAATTATGCCGGGACCGACAACGAGACCGAGACCAAGACCGAGACCGTGGACAAGGACAGGCCTCCAAGGAGTGTTCGTCCTTGCCGCAGGGCGTTGTGTTTGGCACGTAGAAAGTACACCAGGCAACGGGCGCCCCTTCAATGGACACTAATTATTCCGGACTCCGGCCGAGAAATTCGTGTCAAATCAGACAGACTAACCTCCGCCTTTTTATTTTTTGGGTAATTACATCTGGGGAATGGAAGGAAATTGAGCGAGTGCACAAATTTGGAATTTTAAACAGCGGCCGGGTCAAGTTAAAGAGTGTGCGGGGACTTCCTTATCGTTTTCTCTGCCGACCCCTTTGTCCCTTTTGGGAGCTTGAGCAGCAGCCGTAACATATATATATTTTACATTTGCAATTTGCTCGAAAACAGGGAAAACAAGTCACGTACGGGCCAGCTCATTTCCTGTGCCATTTTGGGCCCGACAAAGGTGTCAAACGGATGCAGGCAACGTGCCGCGTATGTCCAATGTCCTGCCGGTGGCAAGGACTCGGCCTCAGCCTCAGATTCAGCCTCGACAAGATCCGGCTGCTTGTAATCAAAGGAAAGCCGCGCCCCAATTTCACCGAACTTTAAACGTTTCTTAATTGTTCAACTGCCACAGGCAAACTTCCCAGTTCCAGAATTTTTGTATATATTTTTTTGGGAGGGGAAAACAGGACAGGGCGCCCTGAAGGACCTAAGCCCAAGAAAAAAGCCGCCAAAAGACAAGAACAAAAGGCGAATGAATTGAGGAAAAACAGCAAACAAAGCTGCACTACAAAAGATTTTCATATTAAATTGGAGTAATTAAATATTCAAATTGCGAAAAATTCTAGAAATTGTTTTTAAGAAGTTGAGTAATTCTAATAAACACAAATGGTATTTTTACAAAAATATTAAGATGAGCTCTTTAAATAAGAAATTTTATAAACGAACGGATTGTATTTGTTGAAACAATGATAATATACTACGAATTTTTATGAATCCTATTAAATCATTATAGTTTTCATAAAAAGAAAGAAATGTTGGAATTCTTAGACAGAAAATAAATATCTTCAGCAATAACTATGGTGTATATCAGAAATTTTATTTTAAGTTTTAAGGATTTAGGAAAATTTGAAGCTGAACTGCAATCTAAAAATAAATACAAGCTGTTCCTGCTAGGGATTAGCTTGATTTTATAGTTTAAAGGAAAATAAATATAATTATTAAAATAATTATCCAATAACAAGAATATAATTTTTAATCTGAGATTATTTTGAAACCCATGCTGATTTTTATATTTATTAATTTAGTTCTAAAACTGTGCCTCTTCTTTCGAGTGCCCAAAATGCTGGCAGCGACCGCGCGCCATGTTAATTAATTTGCCAGGACATCCGCATCGAAGGGCGCAGGACATGAAGCAAATACAGGGGACAGACCGCGTGTTTATTTTATGCCGTCGCGCTTAAGTGGTAAGCCCCATTAACAACTGCCTGTCGTTTGCCGGGGAAATAATGGCGTTAGATCATCATCGTCGCCAAGACGGTAGAGAGAGAGAAAAAAAACATGCCGGGATGAAGGAGAAAAACAGGACACTGCGAGTCCTGCAGCCGTCTGTGCGTCATTTGAGCGCTGAAAGCTTTCAGCGTAAATTGTTGGAAATTAAGAAATGCCCCCGCCATCACCCCCCACAGGACACCACGACACTGTTTTCCTTTCGCTTCCTGCTCATATTTCATGGGTCCTGTTCTCTGTTGTTTTATGGCCGCCATTTGCTGCTCCTGCTTGTGCTCCTGCTCTTGCTCCTGTTTTGCCACACTTTTTCCCATTGCTAATGTCCTGGCAACCGCAAATGGCGCCACCCATGTCCTGTTGGGGACTGCAGAGGCGGTGTTTTTCTTTAATTTAGTCGGCAAGACGGCCGGCTGCCCAGTGGCTTCCTTGGCTTCCGCGCAATAATTAGATGTAACGGATATTGTAATTGGTGTTAAATTGCGTCAGAGGCCGTGTTAATGTTTGTCATGCTCGTGGTTCCGCCTAACGCCCGGCGACATTTTCATTTCTTATTTCTTATTTTTTTATATTTCTCCTTGCCGTCCTTCTGGCCAGCTTATTTAGTGGGTGGGCTTTATTTGTTTTCCATGGCTGATTGCTTGTTTTATGGTTTATTTAACGACTGCCTTCGCCTGCCACGGAGCACTTTACGCGACAATGTCTGGGCATAAACTAAGTTCTGGCGGCAGGATCTACCTGGGAATCCTGGGAATCCTTTTTGCCGCAATTAGCATGACAATCGACACGGACAAGTTCGGAGGCGAACAATGCCTGGGACAGGAAAGGCAAGAAAGGCACAAGAACCAGTTTCCTGGGGGGAACATGACAGGATATGATTGAATTGAATATGTCTGCATGGTGATGAAGATTTAAATATGAAAAACGCCTTAGGTTGGGCTGAAAAAAATAATAAAAACATAAAACTATAAAAAAGAGCAGTGACAGCCTCGGTGAGTTGCGTGTGAAACTATTTTTGCATTATGTTTGGAGGGTCTTTATTTTTGAGTTTAAAGAGAAGTTAAAAGAAAATGTAATGATAATTATTTGTAAATATTGTAAACATTGTAATACAAATACAATTGTAATATTGTACTAGATTGGAAACTGTTTTTATTTAATAATTCTTGAAGTTTTTATTTCAATTTCATACCTTCTACTGAATTTGGATGGGATATTTCCTTATTGAATGCATTAAACTTCTTGTAAAATTTATTTTATTTAGTTTATTCGCCTTTCTCAATTTATAATAATGTAATATATTTGATTATTATTATATTTAAAGCGGAATTAATAAATATATTTGTAAAATTAAGTAACATCTTCTAGCTTTGTGTGGGTTTTCGTTAGAAAACTTCTAAAGTAAAAAGGCTTTAATGATTAATTTTTGTATTTACTGGTTCTCTTCCTTCTCCCACATTTTTGTAAAAACTTTTATTTAAGAACACCTCAAACTTATTTTATAAAATACATTTTTATATACCTATCTTTTTTTGTTTAAAATATGTATTATAATTATTTGCCAACCCCATAGTTTGTTACGATACACTTACATTATCAACAAAAATAAGTATAACCAAAGCAGCCTAAGGCCCACCTTTTCTCTCCTACCTTAACCCACCTAGTAAAGAGTTCCGCCTACAGTATTTTATGAAATTCAATTTACGGCTACACCCAAAGG
The DNA here is from genome assembly GCA_008042655.1 of Drosophila burlai. Lineage (NCBI taxonomy): Eukaryota > Metazoa > Arthropoda > Insecta > Diptera > Drosophilidae > Drosophila > Drosophila burlai. Next base: position 61,695 of record VNJT01000044.1, on the reverse strand, counting down.
AGCAAAGTTTCAGCTTCTCCGCAAACGCAGGAGAATGCTGGGCATAAATCACACAGGATAATTTGCATAAGTTGGCAGGCCAAAACGAAATCAGCGGCAGCTAAAAATGTTTATGGCCTTTTCGCTGGCCACGCCCCTGCCCCCTCGCAGGGAAAACTCCCTAATCAAATTAGCAACAGTTAACCGGAAGTGCGAAAATCCGCAAGGCATTGTTTGCAGCGTGTTTATTTTTTGGCCTTTGTTGCAGTTTGGTTTTTAGGGTTTTCGGGCGGTGCATTTATTTTGATTTGATTGTTGCCCTCCAAGCGGGTTTTCCCCCTTCTCGGCACCTCGGCACCTCGAGCATTTTCGCATTTTCGCACTATGTCCATTTGCATTTCGGGATATTTTTGCATTTCGCATTCGGTGTGTTTGCATTTGCATTTGAATGTTGCTCGCGTGCGTCGGCTGCATGAATCATTCATGGCTCGGGTTTGGGTGTTTGTGCGAGCCTGTGAGTCTGGGCGATGATTCAAGTATCGATTTGCATTGATTTGCATTTGAATTGCAGTTTTTCGACACTTTACAATGGATTATGCTGCTGCAGTGTGATTTATTTATGGCCAGCATTACGTATCAAGTGATTTGGCAATTGTTGTTGCCCATAATGAGGCTTTGTTTTCCATTGTTTCCCCCTAACTCTGGTCCTTGGCCATTGACACACATACCCATCCACACGGATGACTATATTTTACAGCCCGATTTTAAAGTTTTAAAGTGGTTCTCCCCCAGAGGAGCGTCATAAATCATGGTGGAAATTACAAAACAATATGCAGCTCGAAATGCGTTTCAGCTTCTGCTGCGGGTTGTCCTGTCGCCAGTTTTTTGTTTTATATCCTTTTTGGTTTTTTTGTTTCCTTGGCCCGAGTCCTGCAAAGTGAGTTGCCGGGCTCAACATATTGCCGGGGACCTACAGCGAAAATTCCCAACGCATCCGCGGGTTGAGCTCGCCAGCATACTCGCACAATTCCACTAACAAGTGAGCGTTGGAAAAAAATGAAAAGTCTCGGAATAGTTGTCGAAGTGAAAAACACCGAAGTATTAGTTGTCAAAGTAGAAATATACTCAGTTTTACTTTCCTAGTCTTCCACAAAGGTTGTTTCTGGTGTTCTAGGGTAACTTTTTGTATTTAATTTATATTTAAACGTGGTATTTTTTAAATTTAAATTGTCTTAATAGTTGTGTAAAATTGGTAAAAAAGTTATTTCATTTTTGTAAAGCATCTTTATTGAAAAGTTATTTATTTAAAATATAAATCCTGTCAATAACACATTTATTTCACCCATATACCCCGTTTAAGCTACCCTCTTCGAGGGTATCAAACGGACATTGGCATGGGAAGCCACGGCAAATCCGTTGAATATTGGGTATGCAAATTAATTTTTTTACCCACGGCCCAGTCTCTCTTCCCTCTGTTTTTCAATATTTTTTTGAACCCGCCCTTGGATTCCGGCGCCCTCATGTGATGCTGCGCCAGCATTTTCTTTCAGATCAGCGGTCGCGTCATGTCAGGGAAAAATTGTAGGAAAAGCACGAAAAAACAGAGGAGAACGGAAGAATAAAAACCACAAAAGCTGAGATGGCCACATTCCTGTAACCAAATATGGGCACACTAATAGTTTTTAGAAAACTGCAGCCCTGGAAATTGGAGCTGTCAAATTTCGTCACAAAAAAAAGATGAATATAAAGGTGAAAACAGAACCAACTGATGTAAGAAAACCGAACATATCTTTCTTGGCCCGATGTCAGAGTGTGCGGGCGGAAAAGCGATAATATTCGGAGCCGAAAGACTGGGGAGAACCCTACCCATTCGAGGCATTGAGCCAAGTGAGCTCCCAGTTATTTTCTATCCTTCCTTCCCGACTTGTTGTGATTTGTGACTTTGAATGCATAACACTCAACTGCTCTGACATCGGCCTTACTTACTTAGTTACACATATTTAAAAGAATGCTTAATTTTAACAGCATGAGATCGGACGTCGGATTTTACACCGCAAGGCGGTGGACGCTTTACCAATAGTCTCAGAAGGTAATATAGGTCCCGCCTTGAAAAACATCTACGCCTTCGAAGATGAGGATGTGCAATATATCGAGAATGTAGTGCGGACTCTCAACGAGGATGTTGAAATCATTTCCGTATCGGACTCGGACTCCGATTTCGAAAAAGAGAAAATCTCTGAAATTGAAAATGGAAAACTAGCGAGTTGCGAAATTGAAAAGAATCATCTTTGTGAGTCCAACGAAAAACCTCGCAATGGAGTCATCCAACGGGGTCCGAAAAACGGAACCATTTCCCAGATAACGGAGATTCCCTATAAGGAGATTTACGATCCTGTTAACAGTCGGAAGTCAAGCAGCTCGGAATCGCCGAGAAACGGAGATTCCGCTTCAGACAGTAAGCCAATGTGTTGTGTGATAGGATTCCGCAGAATTAACCAAGACTATTATCGTTTGCTTCAGGCTTTGAATTTGAATCGAGCCCCGATGACTCCACCGACTCCGAGACGGACTACGCGGAGGAAGAGAGGTGCGGGTCCTGAAAAATCTTAATTTGATTTTTAAAAATTAAATCGCTTTCTCCACTTGCAACCAGGGATGACTTCTACTGTCCGGCGATGATCCCCGCCGGACCCCTGCCCTCTATGCCGCTCTATGATATGGATTTCAATCTAGTTATTCCCTTGCCGGTTACAATGTGGGTTGCCAAGACCTCGAAATATCCGTAGTCTTATTTATATGCTCTTCCTCAACAGAAAATCAGAGGCATTATCGGACGAGGAATCCAATGTAAAATCCGGCAAAGTGAAGTCCATCCTGTGCGACTATGTGTCGGATTCCGATGACAGTATAATTGAGTTCAAGCCAGTCGATGAGGGTAATTGCGAGTTCCCAGAGGTTTCTTACGTGTCAGATGGCAAGAACAAATTCAAATATTGGGCATCCATGGCCAAGCGACCCATTGACAAGGGAGTAATTCCCGAGAAGGAGCTGCAGGCCATCCTGGAGGAGGACGAAAGGAAGAGAGCGGAGAAAAGGAAGAGAGCGAGATCATCCTCCCCCGATAACTCGAGCGATGAGAGCCTCTCAGACGTCTCCGACAGCGAAGGCGATAAGCGCAATGGCTTGGACTTCTACGAGGACAACGTGCAGTTCCAAATGGGCGGCACGACCAGCAGCAGGCTTCTGGTCGTCAAGGAGGAAACCGTGTTCCTGGAGTACGAGGAGACCATCAATCTGCTTCAGCACCTCGTTGAAGTGGCCCCTAGTTTTTATAGATACGAGTTATACCTGCTACTGTATCCCCTCATCGCCGTCACCTATCTGCAGATGATGGCCAGCGACAACTTTTCGAAGGCGAGAGTGTTCCTGCATCGATACACGAGTCAGCTGGATGACTCATTTACCCCCAGATTCAACAAGCTTATGAATATCTGCAGGCCCGCAGATGTTCCCCATAGGGCCAGGAAGCTGCTGGCCGGCTTCGAGAAGCTGGAGATCCACATGTCCGAGGGAGCTTACAACCAGTTAGTAGAGCATATGGAGAACTGGACCAAGTCGCAGCAGGACAAGCTGCTCACCCATATTCTCGTGCGGAGGTACAGCGAGGAGGAAGGGCCCAAGCAGCGGTTTGCCCCGGGACAGGCCCTTCTGGAGATCATTTTCTGGGCTGCCCCGGAACCATTGCACAAGGTGGACCTTAACTCGCGGCCCGTCATGCGACCGCGGCGATCAAGGAAGAAGGGCTCGCTGCCTGACGGGAATATTCACCAGCCGCCGGCCGGCAGGATCTACACGCCGACGGTCAAGAGAATGCATTTGCAGAAACGGAAGACCGACGAACAGTATCGCAAGAAGCTGGATCGGAGGAATCTTCCCTCCGTATACTTGTACACCGCCACGAACTGCGACGAGGTGGTGACCTGTGCCTCCTTCTCGGAGAGCATCGGCATGCTGGCCGTGGGCACCAGCAGCTCCTCCATACACATCTTCACTCTGAAGGCCTCCAAGCTGGCACAACTGAGGGCGGCCCCATGGCTGAAGACTCTCGACACGCGAAGTGCGGGCATTGACAGGGGGATGCTGGATCCCACCAAGAGGGACTCGCGGCGCACCCTCCGGGGACACCAGGGAGCGGTTTTTAGGTTGTCCTTCAACCCGGACGATCGGTACATGCTCAGCTGCTCGGAGGACCGCAGTGTGCGACTGTGGTGCCTGATGTCCTGGAACTGCATGGTCATATACTCCGGCCACCTCTCGTCCGTCGGCTGTGTGACCTACGCCCCCCTGGGATTCTACTTCGCCACTGCCTCTGACGATGGCACGGCCAGGGTATGGGTGCAGGATAACAAGCGGGCGGTGCGCGTCTTTAGGGGCCACCTGGCCGAGGTGGAGGTGTGCCTGTTCCATCCGAATCGCAATTACCTGGCCACAGGATCGGCAGACTCCACTGTGCGGCTGTGGGACATTCCCAAGGGTGTCCAGGTGCGTGTCTTCGCTGGCCACGAGGGAAGGGTCACGGTGCTGGCCTTCTCCATTTGTGGCCGCTATTTGGTTTCTGGCGGGGACGACAGTCTCATCATGATCTGGGACATTGCCAACGAGAAGTTGTTTCACATTCTGAACCACCACAAGGCGAGTATCAATACAATGCAGTTCTGTTTGGACAACAACTTGCTCGTGGTGGGCGGTCAGGATTGTCAGTTGACGGTGTGGGACTTTAAGAAAATGGTCCAGAAGACAAAAAAGTCGACCAAGAGTAGACGCCGCGGCGGGTTAAAGCATTTGCAAACGGAGGACCTTCTGATAAAATCCTTCTCCAGCAAGGATGCACCCTTCTACACAATTTGTTTCTCCCGTCGGAATCTTCTCCTGGCCTTCTGTGTGGCGGCCCGGGAACCCGACAGACGCCTGCAGAAGGCCAGGGAAAGACAGGAGCTCAAGGAGCGGAGGAGGGAGGATCTGGAGGAGTGGCTGGAGTTCCTTGACTTGATCAAAATGAAGGCTTTTGTGAGTGATTTTAAAAAGATAGAATAGGTTTTAGGTTTAGGTAAATATTATGATTCAATAAAGATTTTTAATTTAAGGAGTTATGAAGTTCGTACTTAGAAAGCGACTTTTCATCAAAGAAATAAATATTTATAGATTAGTATTTAGGTTTTATAACGATTAAAATATAATTTAAAATAAAAAAATACAAATTCTTCCTTAAATCATATTTCTCTCACATAAGTCACATTTAAATTCGTGAAATATATTCCCAAGTGTTCTTTATTTATGTTAAAATATTGGGGATAAACATTTCGCATGACAAATATACAAGACTCTCCTCTAAACTGAGACAAACCCCCCGAGCACAGGACAAAGATGCAGTAACAACAATTTGACAGTTTCCAAAAAGTATAGGAAGAAAAAAAACTGGTCTGGCCACGTGTACAGCTGCCCAGGACTCCAGGACACCACCCCCAGCAGCCCGTCCTGGGGTCCTTCACGATTTACAAAAGGCGTGCAAAATTTATAGAGGCACGCATTAAAAAATCCGCCCGGCACGCTCGACTAACTGCGTCCAAACGCCCACGGCACGCTGGCAGGAGAGTTTCGAATTGGTCCCGGCCGACCGCAGTCCGCAGTCCGGAGACCGGAGTCCTTTTCCGGATCTTCCCATCCCCCAAATGCCGGAATAAGCGACAGGACAATATATTTACGCAACTTCTTATGCTGCTGCTTCCTCGGCTGCTGCGGGTGGTTGTTGTTCTTGCACGACTTCGAAAACAGAACTCAAGTGCTGTCGTTGTCCTTGCTGCCCCTGTCCCCTGTTCCCCTGTCCATGTCGCTGCCCCAATCTCCGCGGTATCCTGGGCACTGCAGCATCTTGCGTCTCGTTTGTAGCAGTTATCTTGTGGGTCCTGCTGCGCGAAATGAAATTGTTTACTCCACTGTCATATGCACGTGAGCCAGGCGATGTGGCTGGCATGTCCTTGGCTACACAGAGCCGAAAAATGGGATTCCCAGATCAAGATATTAATATTCTATTAAAAAAGTAATATTTAATAGAATAAAAATATAATATGTTTCAAGAAACTATACATTTATTAAGAATTTATTAGTCTAACTCCCTGAATGGAATTCATCAGACAATTGACTTTTAAATGCCATATTTTCTACCAATTATATGAAATAGTAAATACTTAAAATATTAAAAATAATAATTTATTATATTTCTTAAATATCAAGGTCCTAATTTTTCTCCCTGTATCCTTGGGGCAGCTTCCTGGGCGGCTATCAAAAAATGAGAATTCTTTCGCTTCGTTTTCTTTTCCTTTTGCTATTATTTTTTTTGGGGGGAAAATTCAACGTAATAATTCTTTTCCGCCTGGATAAGGCGAGGGGGGGAGGTCCTGGAGGTGAGTGTTCGGTACAGTACGTTTCAGCCCCGTAATTGTGCGCAATTTTTGCCAGGACATGTTTTCTGTTTGCTTCTTTCCTACGCCTCTGTCTTTATATATCTATCTTTATCTTTGGCTGTGCGCCATTTTCTTTATATTTTTTTTGGTTTTTTTTTTTGTTTTATTGTTGGCCCACACCTCCACACATGCCACCACCCACACACACACATTAACACACATGTCCGGTGGCTCAGCCTCCCCCAACGAGCAACGCCTTCTTTTATTCGACCATTATTCATGAGGCTTATTAAGGGACTAAGAAAAAATAAACAGCACAGTCCATTTAACCGATTTCGAGGAGAAGTGGAAGGCAAAGGCCTGGAGCCGGGCAGAGCAGCGCATAAAATAAATATTTATAATCATAACAATGTCCTGACTGGTTTCAGGACCAATCTCAGCCTGATGATGAGCAAACAAACTCCAAAAGAGAGTGCTTTAAAATATTGTACAAATTCTGGGAAAATAAGAATTGAAATGGGGAGTGAGAGTGACAAGTTAATGGTTATATTTTCTTAGCAAAATATACACTTATTAATCATCTAACAAATGTTTGATGAATTAATAGATAAGTGTAATAAGTCTAAAAATATTTTCTTAGAGTTATTTCTCCATTACTTTGCTAAATAAATTTCTTAGAATTATTTTTTCATAATTAAGAAATGGTTTTTAAGTACGTATTTTCTCCCAAATTGTTGTTTGATCTTTTATATTCTTCTTATATACATTTTATTCATATTCCTAGCATCTTTTTTAGCTCGCTGCACTCATTAAACCTAAACCGCGCATTAGCAGGCCGTAAATACAGGATGTGTGTGCGTTTGGAGTCGGTACTTAAATATGATAAATGCCGCGTATTGTATTACAATTGGATTTAGGGCAGCGCCAAAGACAATAAATTAAACGCGGACACACACTCACCCATAATTGCACCCATGTGTGTTTCTGTGTGCGAGTGTGCACCGCCACAAACCCATAATTATGGTACTACGAGGGTCCCTCCGAAACTTTGCCAAATTTATACAAATTCCAGCCAAAAGTGCGGTAGTCCTCGGCGATTGGGGAGTGCTGCCAGTGGAACGTGTTTCCAGAGCAATTACCCCGCCAACCACCAAACCTCCGATCCACGATCCGCGAACTCCACTTGGCATTATTATGGCCAACGTGGCCCCGCAATTATGTCGTCCAATTAATATCAACGCAGCGGGAGTTGAGAGCCAGCCGGGTTCCAGAGCGGAGCAACTGCATTTTATGCATAAGCTATTTATGAAATTTATTGTCTTAAATGGCCAACGGTAGTCGCCGGACGAATCTTAATGTCCAGCCACTTGACGGCGGACCACCCGTGGCAGTATTGGCTATGCACTTGGCCAAAAAAAGGTAAAAAATAATTACAAAGCTTTGCCGGCCTTTAAAACGCATATAAAATAAAATACTATAGAAAATATATACAAAATAATACCTACATTTAATGATGTTAAAAAATATTTCCAAACCACTTTTCATATTTTAAATATAATTTATAAGCTAAGCTCATTAAATATATAAATATTTATAAGTTAAAGAATATATTTTCCTAACAAATTCCCCCTTAATTAGGGAATCCTTTTGGACAGTGTCCTACCTGCACCGTCTCTGTTAATTTCGATTCGCTGTAAAACTACTTGGGCTCCAAACATCCATCAAGCTGTCAATATGGCAATATGCAATTGCAGCTCGCTGGACGGGGCTAAAGGTGTCCGGGACTGGCCAGGATAATTACGCGAGAAACTGCGGGCCAAATGCAGCTAAATTTATTATAATTTCCACACTTTGGGGCAATGGACAGATCACGTTTGTGTCAGTCGCAAAGCGATTACATTGATAGACATGGCCCGAATGGACAGCAGCTGCGTCAAGAGGCCTGCAGCAGGAGCAGGAGCTGGACACAGAAAGGACCTGCCTGGCTGGCCTTTTAATTAACAATAAACTTGAAGTTTTTATTACGCAAATGCGAGGCAGGATTAAAGCTGCTCCGTCGCCAGGACTAGTTTCGATGGCTGGCAGGCGTTGTGGCAAATGTCCCGAACCTGCTCCTAGTTGCCCTCACGAGTTTATTAAATTACGCATTCCGCTCGTTTCGCACACAATGAATCCGCAGCTGCACGATCCCGATCCCGATCCCGATCCAGGATAAGCTAGGCCTCGTCTGCGGCTTTTGTGGCGGCCACTTATCGCGCACTGGGACTGTCCTGGGTCCCTAATTGAATTTGCCAGTTGCAGCCAAAGTGCATATTCACGTACTTCATCTTATTAACATGTCGAGGCCCACATTGTAATTCATATTTTCCTCGTTTTAAAATGTATTAAATTACATATAAAGGCCCCATGAAAACGGAGGGCCCCCTCGGGGTGTCAATGGCGACACGCTGATGGATTACAGGCAAATTACGTGGCCCTTTGAGGATACACATTGATGCACTTTTAATGAATTTAATGGTCCCCTCATTGAGGGTCCTTTTGGAAAGAAAAAGAGAGCGTTGAAAGGATCACCGATCTCCTTTCACAAAACGAAAGCTGCTTAACGAGATGTTAAGATACCAAATTGTCGGTTGGCTTAACTTAATTTTGCCCAATATTACTGGGGAATGTGTGTACTTTGAATTTCAATTGCAGGGTCTGTGTGTGAGGAAACGTGTATTTTGTTAAGGCGAAAGGTGGTTATGGTGGTGATAACAAGTCATGAAAATTATAAAATAAATATATATTACATGTAGAGCAGGAATGGAGCAGAGACTGCACTTTCGCAAAGTAAAATTAGGTATTAAAATGTTGAATAATATACCTCAAGCCGCAATACATCATAAAGTAAGAACCAAGTTAAAATTATACTCCAGACGCTATATTTTAGTTAATTTAAAGTTTACGGAAGGGAAAGACGTGCAGGGACAACCTCCAATTCGTAAAGAAAATACCCCAGAAAAGCCGACTTCCCGCCTTCATTTGAATTTCAATTTTCCAACTCCAAAGCATGATCATTAAAAGTGATAGATTTTAGCTTTTAGCTCGCACACAACCCCGTGGCAATTATAATGAAAATGCATTTTGCATTAACTTAATTATTTTCCTTTCCATGCCAGAAGCGACACCGGAACAGGTATCCGTTTTATGCTCCGTTTATTACCAGGTCGCACGCACTTGTCGAGTTGGGCCTTCGTTCGCCCCAGATAGTTGTCGCCGATAAGGCCAGATCCCAGATCCCGGGTTGTATCTGCACTATGATAGCGGCATGGCTACTATGTTGCATGCAACTGGCAGTGGTGGCTAGATAGGCGGAGTCGGGGCTTCAGGTCTCTGGGTAGCGCCTAATTATGGGCGTGCTATCGCTCATCAAATATGTATGGAGAAGCGGGAGAAATACGACTGGAAATCATGAAACCAGGGAACTCTTACTCCTCCGGGACTTCTCTGCAATTAGCACATTGTATGCTCCATCGGATAAATTGAATTTGCGCAGTGGCTTTCATTAAATATTTACATATTTCGACAGGAATTTATGGTTAATAAATTGTATACGATATTTAAGAGGTTCCTTGCTTCTTTTAAATCTCTATTTGAGCTAAAGTTCCTTAATTTGTGTCTCTTTCAACATCGAAACAAATCGATTCACACTCTGTCTCAGTTCCTGGCCACATCCTCGGGCTCGCATCCTGAGAGACCGCCTGTATCCTTGTATCCTCGTATCCTCCTGCCCACTTCCACACACCCATCTCCGGATTCGCCAGCTCTGATAGCATGACGACATGGCAGGGCGCACAGGAAACCGTGCATGGGGCCTTGCCACGAATAATGCCAGACGCGACACTGTACCGTGAACCCTGCCCAGGATCACCCACTCCCCAAACACCCACTGGAAGCGTTCTGCTGACTGGCAACGTTAAAACCTGTAAATCTTCATAGAGCCCGCTGCGTGTGTTGGCCTGCAATGTTTTCCCTGAAGTAAAAAAAAAGGGAAGTTTGGGAAAAGTCAGTTGGAAATGGTTGTTCCTGGCTGGAGTTTGCTACATAAAATAATATTATATATTCTAAATGGTATGAAACACATGCTTCTACCTTAGACAATATAACAATAGGATGAGAAACGCCTATATATTTTTAAAGAAAAATTTAGTATTTTAAAAAATTTTATGATGTTATGCATCTTTTTATAGTGTTGATTGGTTCAACCCAATTTGTAGTATTTGTTTATAAGTTTACTAAAGATTTTAATGGTTTGATTACTATTTAAAAGATATGCATTAAAGAAATATTTAACATTTAAATTGTAATACCCCATTTATCAAAGATGAAATGTATTCTTTAGTAAATTTTCATAATGACTATCTCCAGGCTTTTCCCTTTTTCGGCAAAAAGTGTATCTCAATTTTCGTTACAGTTTTTCTCCTGGTTTTTCCTGGCAGACAACATCGCCGCTGCGCTGGTTGCGTGGACGATGAGGGTTTATTTCATGCTTACTTTGGCTTTCTTGCAGCCCCCAGTAAGCCCTCCCGATCCGCCTGCCCTCCGCCAGCTCCATTTCCCATTTTCCCGCCCCCTTTTCGCTCTGGTTTGCTACTTTTGCACATTCTTTTCAATTTCTGCGGGAAGGAAAAAAGAAAGCGGGTTGGAAAAATAGTAGGGATTGGGATAAGGGTGAAGGGAAAAATGTGGGCGGGCGGCTCACTTGGGTTGGCTCAACTCTCTGACTTGGCTGAGGCATTTTCTTTTGCAAAACTTTTGCAATTTTCTATTAAAGCAATACACACATGCATGTGGCGGTGGTGGTGGATTTGTGTCTGTATCCCAGCCGGGCGTTTTTCCTATTTTCCATATAAAATGGGAAATTTTCTTTATGTGGCCTTTGTTAGTTTTCCCACCCATGCGAAATGGCTTTTCAGTCTCCGTGCCCAACTCCTGCTCCTAATTCGCATTCGCATTTATTCAGCATTTATTCGGCAAATGTATTTACAAGCCCAGAACTCTGTTTCGGGACGACGGCCATGTTTGTTCGCTGGCAACCTCAAAACTTTGCACGCATTTTCCCCAAATTGCGTGGCATTTTCATCTTCTTGCCTGGAAAGTTTTAGCCTTTCAAAAAGGCACAGCCCTGACTTGCAATGCCTTGCCTTGAATAGTTTTTCCCCTGCCTGTTTCTGTGGCATTTGCTTTTAGCTGAATTTGTTTGCACTCGCATAGAATTTAAATTTGAATATTAAATTTGCAAGGCTGGCTCACACGGCGTATGCTTAATCAGGCAACGTGTCCAAAGCTCGTTCATGCCTCACTGATGACACAAGCTTAACACTTGAGCGCCACACGCAGCGAAGAAGGAGGTGTTCAGGGGGTTAACAGGAGCTTCGAGGGTGAAGAATTGGCAAAGGGTTCGATTATGGTCGAGTGTTAATGGGAAAAGAGAAGGAAGCCTGGAGCGTGGCTATATTTATTTAATTTATTCTGATTTATAAATCTGTGCTACTCCCCCAGAGACATACACTTCATTGAATCTACATGCGCATAAAATGTATAATAAATTGATGAATAAGATAATACTTCCTGTATTATCCTTTGACAAATATGCATATGCATATTCCCATGGGAATTCATTTAGATATTTCTCTTAAATGGTGTTAAATAAAATTCTAGAAAAATCTGTATCCTTTTATATATATTTTTGTTCCAGTAAGTTTGAATTCTCCACCTAAATCGAATAGCTTTCCATATCCAAACCAATCGATTTCCCCTTCTTTTGCTAACCCAAAAAAAAAATCCTCTTTATTTTCCCATCAGCTATTTTCTTTGTCTTTACTTGCCATGAAATTTCCGTTGGCTGTTCCCTCTTTTTTTCTCCACTTCTTTACAGTGGACCATCAACATTTAGGGCAAACAGGTGGACCGTAGGACAATGTTGAACCGAAATGGGCGGAGGCGAATGGAGGTGGCAGGACGACTGGCAACAGGACTCTAATGTGCTCGTGTCCATGCCACCGACCCAGGAGCGCACTGCTCAGAGCCATTTTCTATTTTTATGTGCGCACAAAACTGTAAAAACAGGAGCGGGCACTGATGATGAGGATGGAGAGGATGCCATAAAACGGCGCAGTCCTGGCCACGGTGGCCATAAGAACGTGGCCAGAACCGAGAACGGAGAACGCAAAACCCAGCAGCAGAACCTGAACCAGAGACAGCAGAACGACCAAGTTAACTGCATTTTAACGCGCATTTCAATTTGGAACGGATATAATTTATAGACGACTGACTGGCGCGTTCCCCGCTTATGAGTTCCCAGTTCCCCGGGTTTGCCTGAAAATTGAACCTTGCGCTTGACTGCCTGGTTGGAGAGAGCTCCTGTCACGCCCCCTCCTGCATCTGGGCTGGCATATTTATCTAGATTTTGTTTTGGGCCCCGCAACGCCTCCACTAACGTTGTTAATGTGCAAAATTTAATAATCAAGTATTACGAGGCGGCCAAGGCAAACTGTTAAAGAGTTTACTGCCAATGAAAATTCAAGGGAAAATGTCCATGAAAATGCAGCTGCAAGGGGGACTACTTTTAATAATCTTAAAAGATATCCTTACTATCCCATCTTTCCCTAATTTAGTTTATAAAGCGCCTTAGGAGTTTATTTGTCTTATAATTTCTGCAACCAAGTTAAAGTTTTACTACTTTTCGACTAAATTAAAGTAACCAAATTTGTTTTTATCTATCTATAATAATTCATTGTCTTTTCCCTAGCTTAAAATATTCTCCAAGAACTCTTGACTTCCTTTTCTGCGTTAAAGTGCTTCCTTCAACTATTTTCTTGCCAAATTTGTCTATGACTGCAAGTGACTGCCCGTCTGTCCTTGGGTACTTCTGTCCATCAGACTTGCCACTCTCATCCTGGACCATTCTCCACTCTCTCTTATCCTGCTGATGCTGAACTTTAGGGAGCTTTTCTTTTTAGGCTGTCCCGTCCAGCAGAAGCAGCAGCAGCGACGTGAAATTTTTCCACTCTTTTGCAGCCACTGTCTGCGTGCTTAAATTGAACAATAACCCTAAGTTGTCGTCCTCGTAATAATATTTTCTGTACCCTCCAATGTTGATTTCTCATGCGTCTGCCATCCGCCCTCTCTGGTTGTCTCTTTTCTTGCGTACCTTTCTTATTCACTCTGAACAACAGCGAAAATCGCAAAGCAATCAAATAAAATTTGAATAAAAGATTTTTGTCTGCCGTTGATTTGCGAAAATGTCAGAGAAAAATGGGGGAGTGGGAAGTGGCTTGGGGTCGCTAACAACCGAAAATGGTGGGCGGAAACTTGTGAGTTTTCCAGGGGAAACACGCGTACACACACACACACAGGAAAGGCAGGGAACAAGTACAGAAAAACCTGTGTAAGAGGCAAATGTGAGTACAGCTTTGGTTAAGTTCAGGCTCAGGCCGAGGTAAAAGCAAGCAAAAATATATTCTTTGAACCAAGAAGGGATCTCAAAATTGAAAGCGTTTCAAGTGGTTGAGATTTGTAGAGGGTAAAAAATAAAGAACAAAAGTTGCACTTTAAATATGAAAATAAGAACATTTTCGGGTTGCAGAGGGAATTTTATGATGGAATTATAATTTAAGATGGTTAGATTAGCTTTAAGTTTGTAGAAATAAAATATTATTTATCACGAACATTTTTTAATCAAGGATTTTGTTAGGTAAGCAGTTGTTTAATCGACAAACTCTATAAATTTTAATAACTTTCCGATATATATATAATACTTTATAAGTAAAGAAAGAAATATTATAAAGGAACCAGGCAACCCTTTAAAAATAAATCTTATATGGTAATCTCCTTTATTTTACCCTTTCCATCCCCTTTAACCCATTTAAACATTGTATAAATTCCTTGAAAAAAAGGCAACATCCTTTAAACGACCTTTTTCCCTGCTCATTCCGAACCCCATTGTCCTGACCCTGACGCGACACTCTCTGAATTTATGTCGACCTTGACCTTGACCAAAATACGGGAAATGCAAATTAGTGGAACCCTGAGACCCAGGCCCAGACCCAGACCCAGTCCCAAACAAAATAAAAACAAAAACTCATTATAAAGCTTTGGCCAAACCCAAAAACTCACCCAAAACAGCCAGACATCCCGCCACCCCGTCTTCCCTAATTTCATTTCATACCAAATTACACCCACAACCATGACGTCACCAAGGAAGCCGGGGCAAAAACCTAATTAGCCCGTTTGCCTTGTCCTTGCTATCATTTTCACTGTCACGGGCGGGAAAACGTGGAGCCAAAACGAGATCTGAAGAGAAAACGGCAGTCGGGCGGGAAAACCACCCAAGAACCAGGCGGCGAAGGTCGAGCGAACCAAAGATGAAAAAAGCACAGGGAGAAAATATTTCTTAAATATTTAATTATATTTGTTAAAAGTTGAAAATTAAGTACTTCAGTTAAAGGAGAATTTCAGTTTTTTTAAGCACAGAAACAATATTTTGTAAGAGCTGAGACTTTAAACCAGAACATTAGGAAGCCGATGCAGGGTTTATATTGCTTTCATAAATAACTAAATCCTTAATACAAATTTTCAAATATTATTTATTAATTAATAAAGAATATAAATATAAATATTTGTAAAATATTTCAATGGAGTAGAAAATAGGATATCCTTTTAAGCCTTGGAAGTATCTCTGCATTCTATAATTATTTATTTATTGTAAGTTTTTGTAAATAGCAATTAAATAATTATAAAAATATGTTTACAATTAATTAACTTCATAAGTACTTAATTTATACAATTTTTTAAATACCACTTCGAATCCCTCTTTTCTGTAAAACTGAGATACGTTTCGGATTTCTCTCTCTCTCTCTCTGTAGAAAAGCAAAGAAAACTGTCGCAAAGGACGCAGAAAAGTTTATTAACGCCGGGAAAATATTTAAGAAAAATATTCCATATTTTTTGTGGTGGGAAAAGGGGCGTGAAAAGTGGGAGTGGCTGGGTGTTTCAGCCGGCAGGTGGCTCTCGCCTGACCTCGTTACGAAAGTGTTGGGAAAAAATATATAAATGCCGTTGCTGACCGCATATTGGAGACGGGGTCAAAGTTCGCAGGCGCTAATGCAATTAACACTCTCTCGGAAAATTCTCCCACTCTCTCACTCTCTGTTTATCAATTTTTCTCTCTCTCTCACTCGCCAAGTAAGTGGAGCAAATTGCCGTCACTTGTAACAGGCTCCCAGCACTTGCAGGCAGAGTTCTTTTAATTAATTTTACAGTGCAAACAGTGGGCGTGGCTCCAAAGTTTTTCCACTGCCTGTGTGTGTGAGTACTGAGTGTGTCCGTGTGCGTGTCCTTGATGTCGGTATAAAAGGGCATCGCGTTGGTTGCCAAAAAGAAAAGCGGCGAACAGAAATGACAAGCTGGTTGAGTTTGAGGGAAGAATAAGGAATTCATTTGCGTTGGCTTTTGTTGGGGGGAATGGGGCAAAAGGGTGGCCAAGTACTCAACAAAGGCTTCAAGGGGTTAAATGGGTGGAGAGAAGGCATTCAATTAGAGAGAGAAAATTGCTTAAGGGTGTAATTACTTGGGTTATTGCAAAATAAATACGATTTAAAACGAAAATAAAGTATTAGAATGAAAAATCATTAAATTAAAAACAAAACCAAAGGAAAAATGTTTAAAAAATAAATTATAAAAAAGATAAAACAAAAGTAATGTGGTTTTGTCTTTAAATTATATATTTTAATTTTTGTTTAATCTAATTCACATTAATTGTTAAACAGTTTCTTAGAAACAGTTTCTACTACAGCTCCTTAGGCCTCTTCTATAAAAATGTACCAAGTTCTTCCATACTTTCTCTCTATTTTCCACTACTTTTCCCCATTTTCCCTCACTTGGTACCACTATGTACTCCCGGGTGTCAGTTTCTGCCACGCAGTTCATTTTGCGGCGCGCAAAGTTTAAATTTAAGAGCCGTGGAAGTTGCAACTTGCGGTGGCCAGTGGAAATCAGCGTAACACAAAAACACCAAATGATTCGCTAACTTTGCTCCGTTTTTCCCCTCTCAGCCCCTGTTGTTACAGTTCACTTGGCTTGCTTTTCTTGGTTTTCTGTTTTTTCATCCTTTTTGCCTAACCATTTTTATTGTTTTAAGCTGTCGCAGCGTGAAAACTTTGGCCAGGAAAAACTTTGGCCGCGGGCCTGTCAATGCAGGCGCCTTTGAATATTTATAGACTGCAGAGGCCACACCGGTTCAGGTGGGGGTTATCCTCCATATCTAAGGTGCGAAAGGCATCAACAGGAGCAGCATCCGGCAGGAGCAGCTGTCTTGGCTCTGTAAGCGGCATAAAATTTTCACACGCCGCCTAAAAAAAGAATTTGCATAGGCAAAGGGGGAACGAAAACCCTTTCCCTATTGTTGCTCGAAATGTATTTTTCTAAACGGGCGACAGAGAATTATATGGAAATTATGCAAATGCAGGCGAGGACGATATCCTCGCCGGGAGACGGTTGGATTTGAAGGGGACACAGACACCCAGGCTTAATTGCAACATAGCACCAGCATCCTTTGTTCACTTTTGCAACAGGACATCGGTTTTGTGTGCCTTTTGTTGTGGCAGTGAGCCTCCGCCTGAGCTCTCGTTTTTGTGCCAATCGATTGGCAATTGGCAATAATCAATGGCATAAGTGCTAATTTGCATTGTCAGTTTGTCAGGATTGGCACTGCCGTTTTCCATTTTAATTGTGCCCTGCAATTGACTCTCATGAATCGTAATTACGTGTTACATTGAGCCAGTCAAGTGGCGGATTATTACAGGGTTGGAACGGCAGGAATATATCCCGTTCTCCTTGATATCGATGCCCATAGCAGATCACTTCATAAAAAACTCATAAGAGAGATAATTGAGGCTTGAAATTTAAGGGAAAAAATGGGTAAATCAAAAGGTATTCTATAAAGAAGTAAAAAAAATATATGGTCTTGGGAAAGTTTCTAAAGAAATAAGAGTAGTTTAAAATTAATTATTTCCTGCCTTTTTAAATTTCGAAAACAAAAAAACCCACAACTAATTAACCTGCTGCTCTTACCTTTCCCATTAAGATTTCAATCTCTATTCAGTGTCACAGCTTGAAATGCAACCTGCAGTCTTGGGACAAAATCAATTTCAGGCACCATAAAACTTGCCCTGAACAAAGGCGGTCTCAATTAGCAGGCCATAAACTCGAAATGCCTTTAAACTGTAGAAGCAGGAACTCGAACTCGGCGGCAAACGGTAGCGCCTTGCAATTAGCCAGGCTAATTAAGTCGCACCCATGAATAGGAGCCGAAAACGTGGCTTATAAAGACCCAATTTGCATGTTTAAGAGCGAATTAAGAGCTAAGCGCAAAAAAAGCGACTGCTCAAGCAGCCAAGCTTAAAACGAGGCCAGCCTTAAAAAGATTGCGAGCCCTTGTTTGATGCATTCGATATGAGAAGTCGTCAAGGAGAGGCGACATCGCAAAGGAAATAAAGGTTTAGCTCAGTAAAGAGCTGAGTTAAGTACTAGGAAATTAATTAATAAAATAAGAAGGTAGTTGGCACTCTTATAAGGTTAATATTATAATGGAAAGATGATTTATTAACTCAATATTTATAGCCAAGAGATATATAGCTCTTGAAAAGTGGGCTCAAAGTTTGCGCGTAAAGAAAGTAAAGATGTGATAATTTGCAATATTTTCTGTTCAGAAATGAAATCTAAAATATATATATTTTTTAGAAGAAGAAGACTCACATTTTTCTTAGTTTCTGGCCTATAAATTTCCATACTCGGCCATGTCAAAACACTCGTTCACATGTGACCAATTCTCCGCAACCCTCATGACCGCAGCACAGACTTTGTTTCACAGGCGTATTTCTTGGCCAAGCAAAAAATTTAAAAAAAAAATGGTAGTAGTGTATAGAGGGGGAAAAGGGTACCAGGGGAGTGGCACTGCAGTTGGCAGTCACATTTTGGCCCATTGGCCATTTGGCCATTTGGGCAACCATTTGTCTGCCGCAGACAGCGATGACGATCCGAATGACGACGGGGCGTGCATTTTGTTTACATTTGCTGGCCAAAAAACAAGCGAAACCCCGAAAGGGAGCCGTTCCACCGAATTTTTTCTCCACTTCTTTTTTCTTTTTGGTAGCAAGCTTATGATTAATTGCCCCTTGCAGGCGCCGTCCAACCTCCGCGAAAAATGTAACCATTTGAAGCGAGGCAGGGGCCAAGGCAACGACAGCGACACTGAAACCTCACTTGTTAATGCCGAAAAATTAACGCAAATTATTTCAACGCACGCTGCAAATGATGGCCAAGTTAATTTCGGAGGGCGTAACGGAAAGCCAAGTGAAAAAACAAGGGGAGCGGAGTCCGGAGACCAGTGTTTAGACGGTAATTAAAATTGATGTGAGCTCATTTCAAACGGAGACTCAAGAGGGGGCAAAATAAGTAGATTGAAATTGGAAACCAAGTTGATAATGGTCGAGAGTAATGGATATAGGAGGAGTATCAACGGCATAAAAATAAGAATAGTCTTTGGTCTTAAGGCTTTAATTAAATTGTAGTTAAAATAAATTAACCAATTTTATTTACCCCGAAGGAGTGTAAAACCTTTAATTATAGTTTATAATTGAGAAATCAATACAATTAATGCTGAGGCATTAAGGCACATTTATTTTTAGTGAATAATTTATGGGAATATATTGATTTGAAGGTCTTAAAATTAACTTATAGTTACCAAATAAAATATGCTTTAATACTACAGAAATAAGAAAGGAAGCAAGGTACGAAAGTAATCACTTTAAAGTTAATATTATAAAAAATCCATTTATGGGAATTAAAATATTTTCAAGCATTAATAAACTACACCTTTAAATAAGCTTTGTATATTGTATAAAAATGAAACTAAAGAAGCCGCTAATTTTAGCTCTTAATGGCATTAATTGATTGCTCTCCAAACACCCATTTCTCTTCACATTTTCGCATTTTAATTAATTTGCAGACCGACACCAAGCTGGATTCTCATTAGATTTCGAACAATATTTACTCGGCGGACCGTCATATCCGCGTTGCGTAACTGGTTTTCCATTGAATTGCATTTCGTGGCTTATTGACTCGTTTATTGGCTCCATTCAGCGGCCACTTCAGATCCGATCAGAGCCGGGCCGGGCCGGGCCATTGTGGCCCTTCTCAATGGACTTACGCCCACTTCAGCCGGCAAGTTGGTTACTAATTTTTTGCAATTGTATCTATCTATCTGAGGGATCTCTATCCCGTATCCGTATCCATCCGAGCATCCACTTGTAATTGTATCTGTGCAGGAGGAGCATGCGGCAATGGCGGCGGCATCAGCGTTTCAATAAACCGCACTAATGAAGCCCATTCAAAGTGCAATGATGTTACCTATGTACCCCCTCCCTTGGGAGGGGACTGGAGTTTTCCCTTTGGGGTTTTCCGCTTGGCGTCGATTTTAATGGGCGCGAATATTAATGACATTTCCATTGCATTTGGCGGAGAAGATGAATCCGCAGCCAGAAAACTCTTGTCAGCATAATTACGGGCTGTGTGGCGTCCTCTTAGGTCCCCCTGCCTTTGTACTTTAATGTCTAGATGGTTCTGACTTTCTTTGTAGGACTTTTTTTTTGCTAGGTTTTTCATTATTTCAGAGGGTTTTTTAGTTGGTTTATTATTCGGTTTATTTTCCATATGCAGTTTGAGCAAGTGAAATATTGGTACACACTGATAAACATTAGGACTTATTTCATTTAGAAAAGTTAAGCTTAAAATACTGAAAATATACATGAATGTTAAGGAATATGATTTATCTAACGGAAAATAGTCTTTTCGAATTTTTAAAATTTTCTTTTTGACAATGAATCTTTGATTTATATTACTATAAATTATTTATTATCACACTTTCACATTTATTATTTTTATGAGGTATTAAATTAAGAAAGAAAATGGCTTTTCGACTCGTTTACATTTTTTTTATTGTAATAAATATTTCACTTTTATTTCAATATTATAATTATCGCCACTTAAGCATTTATGATTTCCACGAGTCTCTAAATGTGGAATACCAACTCTTTTAAAGCCTCTCCCCTACTATTAGGTTCCTCGATTAGTAAGCCATAAATAACCCTTTAAGAAGCCGAATATTTTAATATTAATTAACTGCCTGCATGACTCGCTGCAAAATTCTCAGGCTAAGTTCTCTATTAATCGGGGAATGGCCACGATGCCTGGCAGCCGGGGGCGTGGCGGCGGCCATGCGAAGTACATTTCTTATTCAGTTGATCCCCTGAATTGCGCGCCAAAGTTAAAGTGCAGCTGTGGCCGTGGCAGTTGCCTCTGTTGCAGGTTCCGACTGGGGCCGGGGCTCTCTCTGTGCGTTGCATGCCTCAATGCATTTCCACTTGCCGAGCAGCCAACCAAGAGCTCGAGGGGCACAGCCGCGAAAATGGAGTCGGGCGATATACCTTCAAGTACGAGAATTATTTTCGCTTTTCTTTATTTCCATCATGTTGCCATAATTGCGTCCCTGCAATTCTTTCATCAAAGTGCGCCTCATCAGTGAAATAAAAAAAAAATATACAAAAAAGCGAAATAAAAACACAGCTCGCTGGAAATCCAACATCCCATCCATCCCACTCTATCTCCCTTTTCGCGCGGTAATTAAAGCAAACTGCGAATTTTTTTCGGCGCTTTTCAGAGCTGTAATTAAAAATGGCAAAAGTTTTGTTTTTGTTTTCAACGCTTTTGTTGCATGCAACGGGGAGGGCGGGCAGGGGGCTGAAACCGCGTCAAAAGCAACGGAAATGCAATGGAACGGACCCACCATTTTCCCCAGCCCTGGGTTTTCCACTCCTCGCTCTGTTTTTGTTTGCCTTTCAGTTTTGGTTTTTATTTTCCCTGGCATTGATATGGCAAAAGTTGCTGCCGGATTGCCGTTGTTTCGGCAGAGGGCCCTGGGTCTGAGTCTGGGGCAGTTATGACCGCAAAATCAGCTTAAAGTTGTACAGCTTGATGGAGCTGAAAAAGCCAGCGAACTGTGAGTTTTTATGCGAGGAAAATGCAGTGAGGAAGCTTTGGGGTTTCCGAGGAAATTACTAAACTCTTTGGGGAAATATTTAAGCAATATGCTAGTTGAGATAATTAACATGTGAGAGGCTAATTACTTGATTACTAAGAGATTACAAGTAAAACAATATTTAATAGGTAGATACCATGGAGGACATATAAAACTAATTCAAAATTAGTCCGAAAACAATTAAAAAACAATAACAAAATATATATTAAATAGCACAACATTGTAACAGTTCCTTCTTAACCAATCTCAGAAATTAAAACCTTATGAAACCCTGTTAACAATTAACCCTTCTCCAATTTACATGCAATCAATCCTGACAATTCCCAGCTCTTGAATTTTACGAAGACCAAAACCGAACCGTCAATCAGTAAAAATCAAGTCAAGACCGCCAACTAACCATAAATACGCAGCTTTGGCCGAAATACAAATTAAATTAAGCAGCGACGAGACAAAAGGCAGACAGCAATTTACAGAAATAAAAAAAAAACTGCCAACAAATCAAATTGCTATAAAACCAGGGTCCAGGCCAGGCCAGGAGCTGCTGCCTGTGACGCGACACACGAGGCGATCTGACAGTGCTGGCCAATTCCCGGGTTGACAATTGCGGTGGCGGTGGCGGTGGTGGTGCTGGCGATGGCTTGGCTGCTGAGTAAATAATTTCGTCTTGGCCATAAAAAGGCTGTCAGCGTGGGGACCTGCCTGGGTTAAGACGGGCGGACTGAGAGGGGGTTAAGCGAGGTTTTCGCGGGCGGAGCAGGAGGGCAGTGGAGCGGAGGCCTGTCAATTGCCGGGAGATTGATGCCCCTGGATAATAGCGACGCGAACAATTTGCAGACGACAACACGCCGCGAACTGAGAAGACAAAGATGGAGCTTTTCAGGCTTGACTCGAAAAAAGAAGTCAAAAATGGTAGGATAAGTTTAGAGAACGAAGAGGGAAGTACTCTTTAATGAGAAATTAAAAGCTAAAAAATACGAAACTCTGCTTCCGCTATAAATAGAAACGTATTTGAAGATTGCCTAAGAAGCATGAAAGATATTCAATATTATTCTATGAAAAATAATTGAGCAATGTCTTCAAGGAGTTTCTAATATATTAAAGGAGCCTTATAATAATTATATTATCCATAATATATTTATTTTTTATAAACCTCTAGCAAAAAAGATTCAATACCTCCTTAAAGAGTATCAAAAAAACACAGATAGATGGAGACTCCTCGCATAAGAGACTCTGACACCGACACAGAAAGAGAAGTCTCTTTGAGCTGAAATCTCCAGCGGTGGTCCGCGGCGACAACTGACTGACAACTCTTTAGGCCGTCCGCGTTTAACGGGATTTCTTGAGCAAGTTATTTGCCCAAAAATGGCCAGTAGCCGGCGAAGTGTTGACATGGCTGCGACGGGTGACATCGGCGCATGCGTGACACCCCCAAGAGATGGACTCAACATACAATTGGAGGTGGTGGGGAACTAGGAGGAATCTTTTTTTGGGAGCTCCGCTGCCTCAAATGGCGACTGGACAATCGCTGGCCAATATGGTAAACACACCATTCTCTCTGTCCCAGGACAAATTCTCCACCAGCTGTCCCAGCTCAATTAGCCATCAAGATCATCTCGAGCTTGGGAATTGTTCTTGGCCAACAGCTGGATAGGCGGATAGAGCTGGATAGAGAGACAACGGGCCTAGACAAAGGCTGGCATTGTCTCGTCTCTCCGGCGGCAGGATGCAATAAAATGCAGGTGCATATCCCATTTCCCACAACCAAACACATCCATCTCCATGGTCATAGCTTTGACTTTAACTTCAACTGCAGTTCTTTGCACTGAAAAAAAGGTGGGATCAAACTAAGAACCTTTAAGTGATATGGAAACATTTTTTAAAATATAATTAAAAGAGCTTAAATTTAAAAGAACAAATATTAAACTAAAGGTAAAATTTGGAAATTTACTTGAAACAAATAAATAAGAGACAAAGGATCACTTTGTCATTATTAATTTAATACTTTCTTACTTTACTTTGTTAGTTGGCAGCTTGATTGGTTTTTGCTATTAATTTCTTAATAAATCTTTAAAAAATAATGCTTTTAATTATTTTGAATTCTTTTAATATACATTTAAACCTAAATTTTCCCTATTTTATCAGCAAGTTGCTTGCAGTGCATGTCCTTTTCGAACTGCATCCGTGTGTTCTCCACTCGCCGCGTTCTCAACATGTTGCCAAGTCATTAACTTGAGCCTGCTCCTGGCTTTTGTTGCATGTTTGTGATTACACATGGGACGGAGGGGGCAGGGGCCTGGCAGGATGGGGAAGGGAGGATGGATGACTGTAACAAAGGCGGCCAGGACATGGACATGTCGTTGCTGCTGCCGCTGCTGTTGGGTTCTTGTTGTTGCGCCTTGAGCGTTTGGGCCATTTGAAAATTGCAGCAGGGGTTGCAGCCAGCAACCACTTCGAGGCAGGTTCCCACCCCCTTTTGGCTACGCCATTGTCTCGGTTGTGCGAGTGTGTGTGTGAGTTTTGCTCATGTGCGAATTTTTTTTATGGCTCGAAGAAGAAAACAACCCCCAAGTGGCAGGCACACACACAGCAAAGTGCTGCTGCTGCGTGTGGCAATGTCAACTGGGGCGTCTACAAGCTGCTAAGTGCACTTGCCCAGCATTTCTTTTTGGCTCCTTCCCCCATATGAGAGTGTGTTGTGTGTGTGTGTGTGCCTTTCTTTTAGCCATGAATACATAATGCCCTGCACTTGAGGCGGACTCCTTTCTTTGCTGCCTTCCCTTTTGGCGTGTGTGACAAAGGCGAGAACGAGCCGGCAGGCTGGCTAATTCAGAAGCCAGAATTCAGGGGGTCCGTCAGATAAATGCATTCCCTCTAAATGTTGCAAAAAGGATATGCACGGCCTGCCCCCTCCAGGAATCATTGTGTGTGCTCCTTCCGCTGCCAGTCGGCCGGAAAGTAATTAAAATCTGCGCTTAAGTGCAGCTCTTCAAAATGCTGCAATACAAAGTATAAAATAAAAGGAAACTGCGAGGAAAGTAATAAAAAAAGAAGGATTTTAAAAGCCTCTGACGGAAAGGAGGTCCTTAAATCGGCCTGAAAAAATAGTAAATGCAATTTTGAATATTCAAAGCGACCCCTGACGAGGGTCGTGTGAAAACTGAACAAATAGAGTGGGAAAAATAATATCCTTGAATTTATTAGAATATCCTTAGACGAGGCAAGGGCGCCCTCTGCTGGCAGAAAAACTGTTCTCAGTTGGATTTTCTTAGCCCGGACACATACGATGTGGGAACAGTTTAGAAAGAGGAGAAAAACATGGAATATATGTTTCGGAGGGGTTGAAAACATAGCGTAGAAGTGAAACATCGCTCAGGCATAAACATCGCTTGGAAATAAACTCAAAATCAAACTCAAATTTAGACTCACCCCTTGAAAATTACCTCTTAAAAGTAACTCAAACTCAAAAACGTATTTTAAGGGGAGGAAAATGAACGAGCTCAGCTTTGAGTGACTCGAATGGAGTTGAGTTGAAAAAGAAGCCCCTTCCTTATATAGACATTACTTCCATGTATTTACTCGTTCCATTTCGGGCAGCTGTGCTAATTAATCGAAACTGTGCAGTAATTGAACAGAATTAATGGAAAAAGTATTTGTAGTTAAAAGATATAAAGGAATATGATGGGATTGATTGTTAGAGTAATATAAATTATTTACAATTAATTACTACCTACAATTGAAGCAGCTTCCATTTTTCTTCTTCAAGAATAAATAACAATATTGATTAGGAAAAAACTAAGACTTATTAAATTGTTATACAATTTCTGAAGTTTCTTATTAAATTGCAGTACTTATTATAAAGAACAGGACATTTAAATTTTAGGAAGTACATATTAAAAAAAATAATTTATATAAAGGAAAAGTTAGTATAGATTTTTAAGCCGAATAGATTACATACCAAACATTTTTTTAATATTAAAATAATAAATTTTTGTAATGAAATGAAATGTAACAAAATTGTTTAAGCATGGTTAACCTTCTCCACATTTGTGTGAACATTCAGTTAGTTTTCTCCTTCGGAGTCCTTTAATTTCCTTTATGCAGCATACAATAAGGTATTGATATTGATCCAGAAATATTATTTCTAGGTAAATTTAAATGCCTATTAATATAATATTTATATCGATTTCAAACACAATTTTTAATTTTAATAGTATGTTCTCCCTACCATTCTCACCTCATTTTCCATCCAACTACGCATACCAAATCACATGACAACCGTAGAGCTCGTCCTGCCAGATATCCCCATTCGCTCATATTAAATCCCGAAATTAACTAAAAGTTAGAGGGCCAACGGCAAAGAATGCCCAGTGTTTTCAATATGTTGCAAACATTCTCGGCATTTCGCAAACTTTTTCTTGCCACACGCAGCTGCCGGGATAAAGTTTCGGTTTTGCTGAGCCAAAAAGGAAAAAATCCTGCAAGAGATTCGCCATCATCATCAGCAGAATTTTCATCATCATCGGAAAACATCATTGTTCGTTCGCTTCGGGCACAAGTTCAATTCTCAAATGCAAACTGCAAATGAGCAAAAAATTGTCAGACTTCAAAGGAAGGAGGAAAACTGTGAAAATTGAAATGAAAATTACCCATTGTGGCATCGGCAGCATTTCAATTTGAGCTGCCATTTTGCACGTGCCCGGAGAGGGCTTCTTCCTTCTGACCTCCGTCCTGCCCCGCAATCCCCTCTAATGGTCCATGGCTGGTTGAGTTTTCCCCGCTTTTCCCTGCCTCCCAACGCCCCACCTTGGGTAATCTTGGCAAATGCCTGGGAGCCCTGCATTTTATTCATGGCCTTGGTCCACGTCCGACTTTATTAGTTATTTTCCGCTCAATTTGTGCTCCTGGGGAGGCAGGATAACAAGAAAAATTATTTTCATTTCATTCAACACATTCATTATGTCCCAAAGAGTAGTCCTTGTCCACTGCCACGCACCTTTCGTTGGCCTTTTGTTACAGGTTTTTTAAGCAGATTTAGTTGGCTATGATTAAGGGTGATTTTATTTAATTTATGTTATTTGTGTTATTTATTGGCTTTTTGTAAATTTTGAAATAGTTTTTTCGACTTAAAAGTAAGTTCATTGGTCGTTTTAAATAAGGAGAATATATAATCTATACCTAGATTTAAAAGTAAAGTTAGATTTCAAAGTATAGGATTATGGTGCTTCCATTTAAATTAGATAGAAAAATAATTTCTATGTATTAAGTGAAGTCTTTGATAAATCTCCAAACTGTTTTTTAATATTATTATTTTATTTAACACTCCAATTTCGGAAAGTGTTCCCTGCAATTTATTCACTGACCAAGATGGCGGCATCTTTTGTTGCAATTCACGTTGATTAGCGGCCGCTGAAGGTCGTCTTCTGTCCTTACCAGCCTTTTCCTACCTCCTTTTCCTCTACGTTGAGAACCTTCTCAGCTGTCCTTTGAGGAGTGAGAAAAGTTCACAGCTAATTACATTTGTTAGTTTAAAAGTTTAGGCACAATTATCAACACTTTGACTGGCGCGACATGATGGGGCACAAAAAAACTTGTCAGACACGCCCACACGCAGTCAATATATAAGACTGAAGTCCAGGACTGACCAAAAACAGTTCTTGATCGAAATTTCCGTGGAAAGTAACCTATAAAAAATGGACAAGGAAGAGGAGGAGCCTACTCCGAGGACCTTCGAGGACATGATGCGGGTGCCAGTGCAGTTTTATCGGAGCATTGGGGAGGATATCTACGCCCATCGCTCGAAGAATCCCCTGAAATCGCTCCTGCTGAAGATATATCTTTATGCGGGATTTATTAATTTCAATTTACTGGTGATTGGCGAACTGGTGTTCTTCTACAACTCCATCCAGGACTTTGAGACCATTCGCTTGGCCATTGCCGTGGCTCCCTGCATTGGCTTCTCCCTGGTGGCCGACTTCAAGCAATTCGCCATGGCTTACCGCAAGCAGCTCCTGATTCAGCTCCTGGACGAGCTCGAGGACATGCACCCGAAAAGCATCGCAAAGCAAAAGGAATACCAGATGTCGGACTTTGAGAAGACCATGAAGCGTGTGATCAACATCTTCACTTTTCTGTGTTTGGCCTATACCACTACCTTTTCCTTTTATCCGGCCATCAAGGCTTCGGTGAAGTATAATTTCCTTGGCTACGACACCTTTGATAGGAATTTTGGTTTCTTGATTTGGTTTCCTTTTGATGCCACCAGCAGTAATCTCATTTATTGGATTATGTACTGGGATATAGCCCACGGTGCCTATCTGGCTGGCATTGCCTTTCTGTGTGCGGATCTCCTGCTGGTGGTGGTCATCACCCAGATTTGCATGCACTTTAATTATATATCCATAAGACTGGAGAATCATCCCTGCGAGCCGGGCCAAGACAAGGAGAACATAGAGTTTCTTGTGTGGATTATCAGGTATCACGACAAGTGCTTAACGTGAGTTTAAATATATTTTTTAATTTATTTATCTTCCTTAAAAATATTAAAACCTTTTCCTGACAGTCTCTGTGAACATGTCAACAGTCTGTACAGCTTTTCACTACTTCTCAATTTCCTGATGGCTTCGATGCAGATCTGTTTCATAGCCTTTCAGGTCACCGAGTCCACTGTGGAGGTCATCATCATCTACTGCATTTTCTTGATGACCTCCATGGTTCAGGTTTTTTTGGTTTGCTACTATGGAGATTCTTTAATCGCAGCGGTATACCCACCTACATTTTAATAATAGAATTTTTATAAATAGATATGTATTCCCAGAGTCTTAGAGTGGGCGATGCAGCCTACAATCAGAAATGGTTTCAGTGCAGTAAAACCTATTGTCACATGTTAAAGCTTCTCATAATGAGAAGTCAGAAGCCTGCTTCTATAAGACCGCCGACTTTTCCGCCCATATCTTTGGTTACCTATATGAAGGTATTATTTAATAGTGAGAGTATTAAGAATTATATAAATTGTTCTACTCTTTCTTAGGTCATCAGCATGTCATATCAGTTCTTTGCCCTACTGAGGACCACCTACAAAGATGGCTAATTATATAAATATATAATAATAAAAGCATAACCCCAGTTAGTGGTTGTAAACTAGCTAATCAAACTGTTAAAGAATTATAATTCACATAATTCTGACCTGCCTTTGCTTCAAAATAAAAATTCCTGCTAGAATTCCAAGTTAAATTGATTAATTAAAACACTTCTCTATGCTTTCCACATCAAATCTCGTTCCTAGAAAACGATTTGCTAATGTCGGGATTTTTAACAACTCTTGAAAAATCCACCTTCTCTCTCATAGCATCCCAATCGGAGGCCTTCGAACTTAATGACGCCCTCGACACGCTTTGATAATATTTAATTAAAAATCGCATTTAAAATTAATAAGCTTAAATGGAGACCAATAGCGCCTGGCCGAGCACAAAAATCCGGCGAGAGCTGAGGGCGCCGCACACGAGGCAAACAAAATAATAATATTTTTTTCAAAAGGAATATTACAGCGCACGGTAGTCCGCACACAAAAAAGCGCCAAGAACGAGGGCCACAAAAAATCGGCAGGCAAAGGGAGTCCTTCTCCCCAGCCCGCCCTTTGAGCCACTCCCCCGCTCTGACCTGGTAATAAAAGGAACAACATAAAACGCAATCACAATCATCGACAATAATCTGGGCAGCAGCGGGAACCAACAAAAAATGCTTATTATAAAATTTCACAGTTTTTCAATGAGCAAAAAATAAAAAGAAAAGTGAGGAGGCGAAAAATAAAAATCCAAGCCGTGGGAGGAGTGTGCGGTGGTGGAATGGCAATGGCAATGGCTTTTCAAAATCATAATGGCAGCTAGTAACAAGAGTTTTGTGTGCAAATAGGCGGCGGGCAGTGGGAGGGTGGGAGAATTTGTTTTGCCATGGCGGCCAACCGATCAGAGTCGGAGCTGGCAAATACCACGTCAGCAGGAGATGGCCCCCAATGGCCATGACTCCCACGATTTTACAGCATGCACGGAGAGAAATAATGAGCAATGAAATTACTTAGTATTCCGCGTAATTTTAACCATTTTTAATGGATCGGTTTCGAAATATGTTGTGGTTTCTACCTTTTAAAGAGCTCTATAAACAAAAAAGCTCTAAGGATGTAAATAAAATAGTCTATAAATATTTGTAATAAAGCTATTATAAATATTTGATACCATATTTCATTTTAAAATATTTATTTACGATCTTCAGTTAACTTAGTCAGTTAAAAAATGGTTACGAATTTTTAAGTGTATAATAAATATAGTCCTAATTGTTTCTAAACTATTTCATTACAAAAATCAGACCAACATAACATTTTACAAAATATTAAGCATATTATTTAAAGGCTTGAACTACCTCATTATTGGATTATTTACTTAAATTATATATACAAATTAACAATTTTTTTAAGCTAATAATATTAAAAATAAAATTAAACTAAACTGTTATCTTAATAGTTCTTAAATATGCAGTTTTTAATAATATTTATAGCAAGTATATTATAATAATAAAAGTTTGTTATAGTAATTAACAATAAATATAGTCAATTTTCAGTTCGTGATTTTATAGCACTGTTCTAATATTTTACCAATTCGAATAATGTAATAATCATATTGATTTTTATAATAAACTATTTAAAATTAAACTTAAATTAGTTTTAAATAACTTAAAGGACTTTTAGCTTTTATAAGTTGGTAGGGTATAAGCTAGGAATTAAAAAAAAACAAGTTGTTTGATTAATTGTTTCAAAATGAGTTTTTCTACTCTTAAAAAGTGATTTCCATTTAAATTTCTCTATTTTATTTTAATTTCCTTTCTCATATAATAATAATATAGTTAATTAAGTTCCTTACCCCATTTTCTCCTCGTGTATGACTCCAATGTTCACGTCACGCGCGACCACTTAAAACCTCGGGCCCCCGCCCCACTCGGCCTGTTCTCCATTTCGCCCACACCCCACTCCCCCATCCCTGTCATTTCCCACCTCCTCCTGCCCCCCGCCAAGCTCATTGCATTTTCCCTTAACAGGCCGTTAGTCGTTATTATTTTGGTCCATTGACGCTGCGGGCCATTGCTATATAGCCAGAGCGTAGTGTGTACACAAGGCGAAGAAGTGAGTGCTGTATATAAAGGCCGACGGGGAGGGGGACTCTACTTATGTACCACCCCCAGGATACGGCCTCGAACTCGGACCATCCACCGATCCACCCTCGGTGACGTTGATGTCCCGTATTGGAATCGCGTTCGTTTCGCTTTGGTCCTGGCCCTGGTCCTAGTCGTGGTCGTGGTCGTGGTCCTTGTCCTCATCGTCATCGTCATCATCATCCCAGGCAGCAGCAGGACTCGGAGGACTTGCGGAGTGGGATGCAAGCAGGCACCACCAGGAGGGCAATTTTTATAATTTTAGTCTCGTTTGCTTTGAATTTATTTTTTATTTCTTTTTTGCTGCGAACTTCCCTTGGCTTGACTTGACTCCTCCCCTTCTGGCAGGACTTGGTCCTGGGCGGGTGGATGCTTTTTTCTTCCCACTTCCCTTCTGCCTCGTCCTTTGGCTTGTTTCTTTTCTAACATTTCTTGACAGCCAGCAGCGGAGACAGACAGAGACAGGCCGATAAGGAGCGACAGCCAGAGAGAGGCAGAGAGCCCCTCACAGATTTACTTATGGCCTTTGTATTGGTTTCAGTTGACGGCTTTCCCCTACCATCCATTTTCCTCCCACAATTTTTCACATCGTCCTTAACGTCCTGCTTCCCAGCAGCCACTGCAAAATGGCGTTGACTGTATTGATTTTTGATTTATTGCCGATTCGCCGCCTAGTGAGTGAACTCACTGGGCTCACTGTACAGGTCCAACAAGGCGGCTAATACAGGGCTAATATCGGGTTTATTGTTATTCTGAAGAGCTCTGACTGTACTGGTTTTACCAAACAGATTTTTAATTTTTTTTATATATAATGTATAGCTAATTTGATAATAAACATTATACTAAATGCTATTTCTATTTGTAAATTAATAGCTTAGCACTTTCCCATGGTTTCTTAAGTTTCTAATTAAAATAAATACTAACAAGCAGCTTTAAGTCCCATATTCTGCAATTCCCTGAGTCTCTGCCCTTCAACGATTCCTTGGAATTAATTAAGCTAGAAAATCTATTCAGTATTCCCTGTGTATCCTTGTATCTTCTCCCAGTACACATCATCAGCTTTTATCGAATGTTCCCTGTCCCCCATTACGGCATCCACTCCATTTGCTGCTCATATTTCCTGCAGCATTTTTTCTTTCGTCCAGAGACAAACATTTCGCTTCGCCATTTCCAGGACCTTTCAGGACAAGGCGATGGAGTGGCGGAAAAAAATGTAGCTGCACACAAACTACGCAAATACGTGAAGAAATCTTTTTATTTTGTCCCGGCATTCACGCTCATCAGCTTTTAATTTTATGCTCTTCCCGGGATTTCTCCGAAGAGTGTCCCGAGTCCTGTCCCGGGCTGAGTCTCAGCTTAGGTCTCAGTCTCGTGGCAACGGGCGCTAATGAGATCCGAGCGAGGCGGAGTCCAGGCACCAGGCAACTTTCCATTACGTAGACTTTTTCCAGCTTTTCCGCGCCTTTCCACCGATTTTCCCACTTCTCCTCCCCCTTTGGTTGTTGTGTGTTTCATTTTGAACCTTTGTGCGCGATGGCTCTCCAAGTTGCCAGCTCTCGTCCTCCTCGGGGGACAGCAAATGTCCTTTTGGCTTGTTAAGAAAATGTCGCTCTCTAATGCAGGGCGGCGGAGTGGGGCTAGTTGTCCTTGTTGTTTTCCTCCGTCGCGCTCTTAAATTAGAAAAATGTAAATTTATTTTAATTAAGATAAATAAGTAACAAAATGTTTTATGGAAATTACGTTAACAACGCGTAGACAAGCGGGTGACGGGCGGCCATTACTGGACAGGAAGGGGGCCGCGGACCGGAAGGGAAGGGAGGTCCTGGGGGGTGGTAAGAGTGGGGCTGGGGACCGCAGGACAACTGCTTTAGCATGCAAATACACATAATCAGCAGAGCGGCAGGCAGCGAACAGCAAAAACAACAGAGGTCCTGACCAAAGCCCACACCCTCCTTTTTATATTTTTTTCCGCCCCCTCTTGAAATGGAATTATTTTTCCCATTTGTATATTCCGCCATTTTTTTGTTTTTTATGGCTTTGTTGAAAAGTTTTGCCGTTCGTTTGCTTCTCACAGTTTTTTATTCTGGTTTTCCCTGCGCTCTCTTTTTTTATTTATTAACATCGATCGATGAGTGATTCCCGTTTATTTGCATTGATTACCCATGTACACACACTTTTGACCGCCACTGTTATCGACACTCGTCTGCTGGCGATGTTGAAACTTTTAATTGAGTGCCCCAAACCAAGGCTTCGAACAATTAATAAAATATTTCCCGTTGTTCTTGTTCAAATTAATCAGAATATTAACAAGGCAACAAAAAAATATATTTTTCAGTTGAAAAAGTAACAAGGGAAAATAAAATATGTATTTGTTACGGCTGATATTTATTTAAATCATTTAAAGGGTCTTTCGTAATTAGCATTTGTTAGTTTGATAGAACCAGGAAAGGTAGAAGAGAGTATAAATATTTTTTAAAACTATTTAGAAATAAAATTACTTTATAGAATTTATAAAAATTAAAAAGTCTTTTAATTATCGAGGACTTTGATTAAGCATTTTTATATTTTAAAAAATTGTTTATAAAATGAAAAACTATTATAAATAACCTGTGACTTGAAGAAATATATTATGAACTTATTAAATAATAAATCTTAGGAGTTTCCAGTTCCACCTGTGATTCCCCTCTAATTATATTTCCAACTTCCTAGCCTCATTCCCTATTACTTACTTTATGTCTTAAAAGAAAACCCTCGCTTAGGAAATAACTACTTACTTGCTAAGAAATTTCAGCGACATCCACTTGGACACCACCCTCCCATCGTTCAGCCCTATTTATGCTGCTTAGACTCCAGCATACTTTTCAGGCTTAATGGTTTAAATATTTACTCGTAATTAAAATTCAGCTTTATGCACATCACATCAAGTGCATAATCACAGACCAAACCAGACCGGGCAAGGCCATTGAGACAATTTTTTGCATTTCTCCAGAGACAGAGAGTGAGAGCGAGGAGCGGGGAGAGCTGCCAACGCCCACTGCGGCTGACACAGCAGCCAGGAGCAGATGCCCAAGGAGCACACAGGATGATGGAGAGAGTGAGGAGTGCCAGGACCAGGACCAGGACCTGGAGCCATGGCTGACATTAGCCGGGGTGGAGGCGGAGTAAGCAACTGAAGATTATGTCGCCCCCAAAGTAAATGAAACTTATGCACAAATTACACAAGTCAGTTGACTGGTATCTACACAGGTGCACTGTCCATAAAATATATGCTTTAAAAATATAATTAAAATATTTAAGTGACAAGGAACAGGTAGGTTCAAAAAAAGGTCTTAAATGTAGAGTTAGAAGGAGATTCTTTGAAAGGTGATGAATGTTTTTCATTATTGAACTTCAAATTTAGGATTTTAACTTAATCCCTTTTTTAATGAGGTTGTAATATAAATACACTTGAGTATAATTATTTATGCATTATTAATTTTAAATTTATCATAAGTTTCCCCCAGTGCATAGCCCCCTCTGCAGCTCCTGGAGACTCGGCGTCATCGCTGGTCTCCGCTCATAATTAAAACCAGCGCTGAATGAAATCGCATAAAATGAATTAAACATTTTAAGGCTATTTAGGGGGCGTAGGTAGGTGTAAGTGGGCGGAGTGGGCCTGGCTCTTGGGACAATTGCAGCGTTAAATGAAATATTAATGGCATGGATGTCGGCAAGGAGCGGCAACGGCAACGGCAGCGTTCTTTGGCTCTAATAAAGCGATGCTCCCAGGATGAAAAGGGGTGTTTGCCCGTTTCGGAGAGTAGGGGAGGCTTTTAATGATATATTTTTTCTCTGCAACTTCTACCGCTGTTGTTGTGCACACACATAAACACACTCACACACACACTGGCAGGCTTTTTCAAGTGCATCATTATTTGTTGCAAAAAGGAAAAAGGGGATCCAGAGGAGGCTGTGCAAATTCAATGCACTGCATTTTTAATCCCAACGCAAGGTTTTTCTCTTCTTTTCAATGCCTCAACTCAAGTGCACGCCACACCCCCTCCGACGCCCCCTTTTCATATGCAAACATTTATGATGACGCTGGAAAATGGGGGCCGAGCAGGGGCGTGGCTGTGGCACAAAGGTAGCTTTTGTTTCCACGGTGCACTGTGGACCGCATGCCTGCATGTGTGTGTTTGTTGTCGAGTGCAGGCCGCATAATGGGATGTCTGATGAAGCTCTTAGTCGGCATAATTACTTTTTTTTACATTTTTACCCGCTTTCCTTGGGAGTCCGCAAAGCACATGATACGCCACGGGGGATGTCCTCCGAGCGATGAGCCATCGGTGGCGGTGCCAAAAAGGAGTAGGTCAAAAGTGGTCATAAGTAAAATCGGGAATTTAAATTATAGTTCAAGGGTTTTAATTTATGAATAAATCCTTTGATATAACATAATTAAATAAATTTCCTTTAGAAGTCTCGCTAATAAGAAACCTTCGGCCTTCGATTTAAACTCAGAGCCAAGGATGTGAGCAGCAGGAGGTTCGCGACCACTTGAGTGCCAATTAAAAATGTGTAAATAATTTCTACAACAATTACCCAGGCCAGACAAAAGGCCCCGTTCGAAT
Organism: Drosophila burlai; assembly: GCA_008042655.1. Taxonomy (NCBI): domain Eukaryota; kingdom Metazoa; phylum Arthropoda; class Insecta; order Diptera; family Drosophilidae; genus Drosophila; species Drosophila burlai. The sequence continues at coordinate 26,314 of VNJT01000044.1, read as the reverse complement.
ATGAATTAAGAGAAGGGGAACTCATATACAGGGAAACCTGTAGCCAGGAGTTCTCTCTCCGAATTTATGGCAACTGCATTAGCATAGCTAGGGGTTAAGCCGGCGCTTGTCGAGTGCCGAAGAAGCCTGAAAAGGAGGTCCTTTCTTCTTCACTCACCGACAAATCATAAACATAAATCGTGGGAAAGGACGACCGACGGCGGCAATATTCAAATTAGACGGAATGTCACTTCGCAGGACCCAGTCCCGGCCGAAGGATAATGCGGCATTAGAAACGAAGGCAACAGTTTTGTCAACGCGAAAGGGTGAAAGGATGAATGCCGCGTAATGAATGGGAGATCGGTCGCTATTCCGATATTATGTGATTGTGTTCTCACAATGTGTGGCGATCATCTCTGTTTTAGGTTTTCTGTTTTCTCTTTTTGCTGCTTCCGTGTTCGGGCTGAGGATTGTGAAGGATGCTGCTGCCCTACTTCCCTTCCCTATTTCCCATTTCCACTGATTTTAATTGAATTCCTACCTGAATTCACCCGAAACTTGTCCAGCTGCCTGCCTTGGCCCGAAAAGGGTTTTAATTTATTCGTTCTGCTGGGATATTCATATGCGAAATGGCTCAAATATTTTCATAAAAAATACCACAATATTTCGTCAAGGAGAAGAACCGGTCTAACCGGTTTTCGTAAACATAAATATATCCTTTTATATCTTTTTAGGTTTTTGTAATTAAGGAACCTCATTTAATGTAGAGTTAAGGTTTAGAGGTGAGGGTTTAACTGAAAGAATATAGCCATATTCTTAGCTTTTTATGTGCGAGCTTTCAGGTTGAGAATAATACAGCTGAGAATAAAATTAATAAACTGTGTAGTATCCTTAGGATATTAGCTTCTTAAATTGTTTTTATATATTTACGCACCCAGAATAGAAATATTAACAAACGCAGCTTGACGGTTAAAATCCTGGTTTTCTTTCTTTTTGTTATATAAACATATTTAAGTAACAAAAACATTTGTAACTTGGTCTTCAATAAGAAATATGAATATACAATATTTTGCATTCAAATTATTTTAAAAATAGTTGCATCAACATTTTCAATTATGAATTTAATTGTAATAAATTTCTGTACTCCTACATTTCCCATAATATTTTTAATCCCACCGTTTTTCCTGCAATATTTTCCCTAGTAAACCATAATCCGCTGTAAACTTTTTCCATCTCAAACCAGCAGCTGACCTGGGTGAAATTCTCCATTTTTGTGGCAACTTAATTTACGCTGAAATCCATTTGACTTTATCTGACATTCCAATCAAGTCGTCTAAAAATTTATAAAAAAAAAAATATTATAATAGAACATTAAAAAAACGAGAAACTTGCTGGCAGTCACGTCGTACAACTTTTGCTACAAATTTTTTCCAGGATCCGTTTATTCACATTTTTTTCTCTAGTTTTTTTTCGACGATTTTTTATTCTGGTCTTCGGCGAGGCGTTGATGAGGACGGAACTCCCCCTGGGCTGTGCCTACGATGATGATCGTGGGGTGGCACTCGGCTAATGGGAATTGGTCCACCCCTCGCCTTTTCTCGTACCGAAATAATTCAATTGTTCGTGCCGCACAGAAAGCGACGCGGAAAAATTAAAATAGTGTGGCAGAGTGAACGGAACGCAACACCAAACAAAAAAAAAAAAACAAAAACCCCAAAAAAAGCAAGAGAAATTGCCGAAAAAAAAGCTGAACAAAATCTCCCTGACAACAATATTGCTACCGTACTTATGGTCCCTGGTCTATATAGGTGAATATATATACCTCATGGCGGAGGTTTCCTCCCCTCTCCGCATCCCCCTGCCTTACGCACATAATTTCCGGTGAGTTTTTATTAAAATTTGTTTCCAGATTTCGTTTTTTTTTCTCCTCTTTGGAATCACATGCTGACATATTCTCTTTCAACAATAAAGGACCCAAAAGCATAGGAAAAAAAAATAACAAAAAAAAGTTGTAATTTTATAGCCAAACTGTAACAATTTTTTGCATTCTGCCCGAACGGGATGCTGGAAACGAAATGAAATTAAAATAAAAAAACGCTCACTTTATGCTCTATAAATTTTAATGTAAATGGATTTTCCTCTGTTGCTGGCGTGTTTGTTTCGCTCACGCTTGTTAGCTTAAAAGCGCATTGCCACTGACAAGCTGTCTTCTCCACTTAGTGTTATAAATTTGGACTCAAAGCAGCCAGAAAAAAATTCAGGGATATGTCTGTAGAGTGGAATACCAAATCGGTTGAAGCGAATTGGGTGTGATTAAGTATCTTCGGTAGAGTATTAGGTGTATTTCTTACGAGATCAATGCTTTCAGCTTACTTTTCACCAGGAAATATTTGTGTGCTTTCTATGGTAAGAAGAATTATGCAGTTCTGGTAGCAAAACTATATTCAAATTTTAGTAAATCTTTATTACATATATTGACTATAAGTTGCAATAATAATTTCTTTTTATAAACGATTGTTCTTTAGGGGTTTCCATTATTTTCTAGTTTATTTAGTAAATCTCTAAACTATATTTATCAGATTTTTGATATAGAAATTAAAAGGTATTAAAAGCATAAATATCAAATCAAAGAAAAAATGTTTTACATCTTTTAGTCATTAACTTTAATAATGGTTTTCTTTTAATAACCATACAACATTAAAGATATTCTTTTATAAACTAATATTTTATGGACAGGAAATATAGTAACATGCCTTAGCTTTTCACATTCCTGTTATTTTATTTATTCTTTTTAATTATTTAAATATGAATTCCTATATTAATACAATTAGTAAACCATCATTTGTCCTAAAGACACAAATTAAAATACATTCATTCATCTCTCACCCAATTCCCTTGATTAATAGCCCTCGAAAACCATTAACTATCCACCAATTATGCAGACATTTTCCGCAAGATTTCCCCCGCAAAGACAACTTCATTAGAATCCATAAAAAAAACAACTTTCCACTAACTTAAAACCACATTAATCTGCCAGGCAATGTGAGAACATCAATCAAGTGGCGTCGAGAGAGAAAAAACGAACCCGAAAATAGCAACAGGATAACAGATATAACAGCCATATATATTTCCCTCCCTTTATACAGATTTTCATGTTCTGTTCTCTCTTTTTTTTTTGCAAATTTATTGACAAACAAATGGGATTTTGACGGAACCGCCTGGAAGTCAATAAAGCAGAGTCACGAAATTGTCAGTTTCAAGTGCTTGAGCAAATTTCACAATAAACAAAAGTGGACGAGACAAAAAAGTGTAAGCCTATTATCCTTTTCTGCTGCCAAAAAAAAATGTGAGGGGTTGCACCCCAGCAGGGTCTCACCCCTCGCTCAAAAGTCAGGGTTAAGTATTCTGGGTTCGGGGTTCGGGGCTCCGATTGATCACTTAGCCGCTGTTGTTGCCTTTGGCTTTCTGTTTTCGCTCTCTCTGATCGATTGTGCGGTTGTCATTGATTCGATTATCGATTGTTGATACTCTCATTAGGAGGGAAAGTACCCTAGGGGTTGGGTTTGCCCCTGCGGCCTCCTCGATTTGCTGCTCATAATTGCATTGTCTGTGTGGGGCGGAGGCCAAGTAATTATTTTAATACTTTAATTTGCCACCTGAGTTCATTGGCGCCTCCCCAGGGGTTTTGTTCGCCTTCCTGCTGCCACGCCCACCTTTGAAACTGACCCCTTTGTGTGACCCCACCGCCGCCGCCCCGTGGCTCCCCAGGCGCGGATGCCAAATGAAAATGCCGCAGACGCAGGCCAAACCAACCAGAAGAAGTTCGTTTTCAGCCAAAAAGCTCAGCAGAAAAAAGCCTGCTAAAATAGAAATAAATGTACAGTCACCAAAGAGGTATACAGTTGGGTAAAATACCCTTAAAATAGGTGAATATTTAAGTAAGAAAATAAAATATTTATGAAACATATAGTATATTAATAAAATATACATTTATTTGTATAACTAAATTAACAACATTGACAGTTTATGGCGAAATCAAACGCAGTCCTAATATATAAAACATATTTTAAGCTGCACAATTTTATTTTATAATATATATTTAGCTTCTTCTTTTATTCACCTATTTTCCCCAGAAAAACCAGATTTCTTTCGCGCATTTTTCACCCTGACAACAGCACTCCCACCGTCACCATCAATTTGAACTTGTAGCTCATCCGCGAGTCCTTGTGGCAGGACTTCCTTTCAGGGATTTCATTAAAAAATGCCTCAGCTTTTCCATTTGCTCCTCTGCCACATTTGCAAAACCGCAGAAAGACAGAGAAAAGCGCAGAGGAGCTGATAGAAAGGCGTTCGAAGGGCGGAGAAGCTAAATGAAAATGCCTTAAAGCTGAAAGTTGAATTCCATTCGGCTTTGGTTTTGGCCGTGACTTTGGCTTACTGATATTTCTTCATTAAGCCGCATATTTGGGGGCATTTCAGACCGACGCCTGGGCGAGAACATTTGCCAGTTAATAAAATTATTTGAAGCCCGCCGAGCCTCAGACTCCTGAAATTTCCTTCGGCCATCGCCGCTGGCCAATTCAGTCTGGTTAGAAAACTATTATTTTTCACACAAAGTACAATATAAACTCGCCGCGGGTGTCCTTATTAAATTCGTAGCTTTTCTTTTTTGAGGGGGCAGGAGGTGGGTCGCGAGAAAAGATGAAAAACTGGAAAGCTGGTAGGGATCCTCGCCACGCTCTTGTAATTCCTTCAAGGGAAATCTTTTCAATTACAATTCGTGCAGATGGCTGCGTTTCCTTGGCGTTTCTCTTTCTACATTTTCCTCGGGTTTCCCTTTGGCCTGCCCTCTGCCTTCTGCGCCCCTCTACTCGTTGTTTTCCCTACTACTTTTCCTCCATTTTCCCCGGTTATTTTCCGTTGCTGCTGCCAGGCGTAAAAAGCAAACCAGCGGCAGACAGTGGCAATTTCTTTTCATTTCGCGTGTCTCCTGTTGACAAACTGCTGTGTCCCTGCCTCTGGGAAATCCTCGAGTGGCGCTGCGACATTATAAGGATGCTTACGGCCCCAGATATCCCACCTGCCCACCTGCACCCACCTTCACTTCAAAAGGTGAGCGGAGGCCGCCTTGCAGTTAATTAGTGTGTGGTGCGCACTCTAATTGCATGTGACAGATGCTGATGCCGCCAGCTCCTCCGCTGCACTTGCTCTGTTGCGATGAAAGCCTCTGCCGGGTTGGAGAAAAATCCGAGGGGAAAGATCCATAGGCAGGGCCAGGCGCAGGGGAGGGCTCTTTACGACTTCATAAACCAAGGCGATCTCCCTGATGGCCATAATTCGATTGCAAATTGCCAGCAGTGCTAGCTAGTTGGCTATTTTGTAGTTAAAGCATTTACAATTTATTTATTGTATATATTTAAGTAAATAAAAAAAGCTTAAAATATTTAAGGAATACCCTAAGTCTGACCCTTATAAAGCTTATAATAAATGTTTTATGTTGTAAGGCCAGAAAAAATAGGGTTTACATTAATACAGAAATATTCTGTAACATGTAGAGTTATTTTTCTTAATTTTTTACAGAGAATATATTAAGATTACGATTTTTTTCATAAACTTTTAACTTATCTTAGCTATCTTTACCATACCCTCTTGGCCGGTGGTCAATGGTCCAATGTTCCAGCTAGGCTTGGGCGGCAAGGTGGAACGTTAGTTATGCCCGTGGCTACAAATTGGAAAACCATTTTAGCACTAATGAAGATCCCACCCATTGCTTGTAGCGCCATCGCAAATAAATAAAACTTTTATGGCTTAGGCCAAAAGGCAGAAAAGGATTGCAAATCAGGGCGAAGGCAAAGATGTGTGCGGTCCTGGGTCCAGAGAGCAAACCAACGAAATACCCTGCTGCCAAGCTCCATTAAAATGTAGTAATTAAAATGTAGTAACTGCCTAGTAAATTAGTGGCAAACAAAAGAAACATTTAAAGCAGTTTAGTAATTTTACTATCAATAATATATGGAAGAGAAAGAGAGTGAAAATTAATTAAATTAAGACTTTTACCAGTAGTAATTCATTTACATACATATATATTTTTTAAAGCAACCTATAATATTTATAATATTTTTTATTTGTAGTGGAATTTGATTTTGATATTTGGTGCGCTTTAAAAAAATAGTAGATCTATCACAACATAATTTAAAATATTAAATTAACAATTTTGCTTCTCTTGAAAGATGTTTCGTATGTTTTTCATAAATCAAAAATCCTATTAATTCTAAAAATATTTATTTAATAGTGCAACTGAGTCTCTTACTGAACCAAAACTCCCTCACTTGAAAGATTGTCCCTCCGTGGGGCTATAAAAATTAGTTTATCGTTGACACTGATTGAGCAGATTCCCTAATGGAAGCGGTGCCACCGCCTTGAATCCAATTCTCCGATCTGAAGCCCCTTCCAATTCGAATGGTAACGCCCTCGGTTTGTCGCTTATCGATTGCTGGGGATACGCCTCCTTTTTACTCGTGTTATTTTTCGATCAGAGAGAAGTATTCCCATTATGATTTGTGCATTCATTAACATTTTACGAACATTTTGAATGGCTGAATGCGAATGAGCTTGAGCCAGTCGATTTTGTCATGTTTGCTGACAAATTACAACTGAATTTTATTTACACGCCAAACCGCAGAGCTCGGACATAATCCGCTTAAAAGCATTGGAGAGCCTTTGCCATAAATTCCAGTGCATTGTTCCATGTCACTAAATCATATCAACAGCGACAATTTATGCCAGCCCACACGGCCTTAAAGTCGGAGTCAGATACAGATACAGATGCCGAGGCAGAGTCAGAGTCAGATACAGATACCGATTCAGGTTCAGACTCCGATCGCCTGGGTGGACCAATTAAAATGCAAGAATTGTTAATGCGCGACATTAAAATTCATTATTATTACATTCGTTTATTACTCTGCCGATCGGCTGCTCACATGCCAGCAATTGTTGCCGCCTTTGCCGCTCTTGGCCCAAAGCGGCCTGGTCTTTAGTCTATGCAAATGCCGGGCGAAAAGCGCTTTGAGCCATTTAGGCAGCTAAGCCACACTTGCAAAAGGCCAAAAGGCGGTGTCCAGAGGTGGTGTCTTTAAAGGGATTATAAAGATACAGATTTGTGGTACTAAAATATATTTAAAAACTATTTTTCATTGACATATATCCACAATTAATATGAAGCTGATGCTAGTTTTTATTATTAATAAACTTTAATATCAATAGCTTAATTATTAAGTAATTGTTTTCTCCTTGTATCATACAATCCCCTCTGAAGTCTCCTTCCCTGTCCAATTGTGCACCTGAGGCACCTGAATATATATGTAGATAGAGAACGTCGCACGCCTGCTATTTATGGACAACTCCTACCGTCTGTCAAACGCGTCAAAGACCAGCCCCAGTCGCTTGTAATTAATTGACAATAATTTCAGTTATTTCTTGTGTCGGCCGTATGGTGATTTTGTTCATATATGAATGCTATATCCAGCTCATGTCGTCGTCCACCTTCGTTTAGTGTCATTAAGGCTGAAAAATGCCTAAGCAAGCTGGGCTGCTTTTGAGTAAGAACCTATCAAGACAAGGGAAAAGTATTCGCCATTAATTAATTGTGTTACTGAATGTAACATAAAATTAAGGTATTTTAGGTAGAAATTTAAAGTTACGGCTTTACGGTTTTGAATTAAAAGGGAATGTTTAAAAGAGGTTTGAAAAAACTGTTTCTTGATTTTGTTGTATTAATAATATGCATTAAATAAATACCGGTGATTTATAAATTATAATTCAAGCAAATTAGTACGTAATAATGGAAAATATAACATCGTATATATCTTATAATTATTACTAGTTAACATAGCTTTTAAAAGTGCAGAGTATATTTTTTCCCTGCAAAAACCCAAGAGACAACTGGTTATAATTTATGAACGGTCAGTCTCGTGGCAGCTTTTTCTGCAATTGTTACCATGCTTATTGAGTTGTTAACAAAAGCTGTTTGCGATTGCCGGCCAGCTGTCCGCAGCTCAGTGTTTGCCCATCTAACATCGAGGCAAAGGTCCGAAGCGATAGTCTGTGAAAACCCCAGAAAGGCAGGCAGATCGATCGGATCCACCCCGTTAGGTCGAGTGGCGAGATGACCCCAGGAACCGTTCAGATTCCGAGATGGCGATATGGACGAGGAGATAGCGACAGCTGCTCTTTATTTAGCGGGATAGAGGAGGGTTTATCCTCGGAGAGCGAGGACCTCACAGTTCGGTGAACAGTAAAAAGCTGCCCAACCCTTTTGGGTGCACTTGGAAAAATATCACAAAGATCTGGCTTATTAACAAGGAGAGTTTTTTAAGTAAAATATATAATAGAAAGTTATTAAAAATTATAAGATTTCAGGTCTTTGCGAAGAGAGAAAAGAAGAGAATTTAATTAGTGGGAGAGAATGAGAAATATAATAATATTTGTAAAAATATCCTTGACTCTGAAGAAAATAAGAGATAAATCTTTGCCTGACATATATAATATTTATAAAATACAAGTTAAATTATAAAAACTCTAAAATCAACATTAGATACCTTAAATCTTCTGTTCAAAATATTTCCTGAGTGTATTTACCTCACCTATCCCTACCCCCTCTGTGCCAAAGTCCAGGCTGGTCCAAAAGCAGCCAACAATTTCATTGGGAAACATTTTTAATATGCACGCACGACGACCCGTGGCTCGCCGCTGCTACCCTTGATCCTGCCTCCTCGCTGGCAGTTCATTTCGAGATTCTCCTGGATTTCTGGATTCCTCTGAATATTCCTGGATGGTCCGGCTAGACAGCTGCCCCGCCCCTGGACCTCCGGGCCCCTCGTCCTGTAATTACACGGGGCATTTGCTTGGCCTTTGTTTCGCGCTTTCGCTGCTGAGTTTTTTAGATTTATTTTCCGCTCCTCGACACTGCCCTGTTTGCATATCCTGGCATCCCGTTGAAGGATAAAGGCGCGCGCTTAAATAAGCAATTACCGTGTGCCAGAGACCAGCATCCTGTCAGAGTCCTGCCCAGCGTCCTGCCCGCCCGAAAAAGGGTTGAGCCACTCGGCCAAGGGACAAAGCGCACTCACAAAAAAAAGGGTTCGCAAAAGGGGAAGCAGAAATCGGACAAAAAACACACACAGACTGCGCCGCTGCCTCTCGGCCTCGACCGGCTGTCGGTTCCGATTTAAATCTTTGGCCATGACATGTGGCGACCAGACAAGGTCCACTCTGCACTCTCCAACCCCTTGGGAGAGCGGCCAGAAAATCAATAAGAGCCGGCTTTAAAAACGGTCAGGCCAAGTTCAAGTTCAACACTTGATAATTAATTTTGCAGGACACCAAAGTGCGTGCCGGACTCATTAGCATGGCCCCCAGCCCCCACTCGTGGCCCAGAAAAAGGGTCGTTGCCGTCGGGTGGGTCGTTGTGCTTTTAATTAGACAGCATTCCAAGGACGCGGGACGCGGACTGGCTGAAAACTCATTAAGATTTCCGTATAACCCTTTTTTTCCGCCCGGCTTTTCTGACCCAGTTTTCCTCGGCTGACCTTCTTGTCCCGGGATTGTAATTAAGCAATTAGCTAGAAAACACTCTCGCCGCTCGCCTCTCGCCTCTCGTGCTTTATTTGTGGTCTGTTGGTAACTGACCCACGGCAAGGTGAAGTGCCTTGGGCCAGGTGTGTTGACCCCTCATCAGTGGCTGCCCTTTTTATCCCCTCCCTGTGTATCCGAGTATCTGTGTATCTGCGCGCACTTCCTGTCATTCGTTTTGGAAATCGCGACATCGTGATTGCATTTGGCATATGCACATGTGCACCTCATCGTTCCGCCGCTTCTGCGAGGGTCACGCAGCTGGCCAACAACAGACTGCCAGGCTGGCCAGCACACTGCATTTGGTCAATGGCCACTGTTCACATCCACGTCCTCGGCCACTCTCCTCTGACCAGTTGCTGGGGCCAATTCCCCCTTTCGCGGCATTGACACATTTTTATTCGATTTTTCGCACAATGTTCCCACGTTTTACTGACCCAACGCAATGTGGAGTTGGTTAAGGTGTAAGGAGTTGTAATTCTGCTTATATAGTAAATAAGATCAGGTCAAAGTAATTTTCCTGCTATATTTTATAAAATAACATTTTAGGATCAGAAAGTGACTGAGATTTATTAGTAGACTGAAGAGGTTCAACATTATCTTTTTTTTCTTAAGATCTTACTTCTTTAGTATTTTGTATATAAAAATCTGTATTTATTTATTTAAAATAGAAAGCATATTGTTAATTTTGATAGGTTTTAAGAGAACTTAACTTGTTCCATAAGTACAGACCTAGTTGCTCCTTAAAGCCATTTTTATTGTCTTTAGAAGAACTTGTTTTGTGACGGCAACATTATTTCTAGTTGCCTCTTGTTATTCATTTATTATATTTACTTTTTGCTCAGAATACCGTACAGTTTTCTGTATTTTTTAAACCCATTACTTGACCTCTGTTAATTTTTATTTAGCTAACTTAAAACACGTTCCTTTTCATTCACTTTCCACCTTGCCCGCTTGATTGATAGGCTCCTCGTCTTAGGCACATCTGCTGGATCTTGATCTATCGCTGGTCTCGTTTTGCTTGGTGGCATCTCGGAATCTTGAGTTATGACCGCCGGGCTCCTTTCGATCTGCTGTCGCAGGACAAAGCCATAAATTAGATCGCTTCAGCGATAATCGTTGCAAAAGTTCTGGCTTATAGGAATTCGATGCTTCACAGAGCAGCTTTAAGGACGAAACAAAGGCTAATGAGGCGTGGGGCAGGGCTCAAAGGGAAACAGGAAGAATGGTGCACAGGGAGAAATTACATCATATTTTTTTATTTTATTTGTATTATTTTTTGTTTTTACTTTTAAAAAGTATATATTTTTTAAGCCAGGCTTTTTTATTTTCGCTTTTTTTTGTAATAGGAACCCGCATGGCTGCTTACCGTTGTATTATGCTTTCTGCTTGCCGCTTGCCTGAGTTTTTGAGAGTTCCCCCCGAACTGTTCACCGGCGTGGCGGCCATGGCAAAGGTCAGGGGAGGTGGACACAAGGGGCTTGGGGACATGGAGAGCGGGAGCAGCAGCCGATGGGCGGGCATAGCAACAATTGCCGCCGCACGCTGCCGAGGCGGCCTTTTGTGGCGCCTTTGGTCGGTTGCCAACCGCAAATATGTTCCCGCTCGGCTGTTTTATTTTTTGCATCCTGCAATCTGGATACTGAATCCTGGATGTTGGTTGTTGGATGCTGAATGCTGGATTTGCCGCCACTGCAAAGTCAACTAATTGAATGTGCTAAACTCACCCACACAAACGCAGATATCGCGCTATATGGCGCATTAAGCGCTCATTTCTGGATGCCTTGGCAGGACCCCGAAAGTCTACTGATTTTACGCTGCACAGGAAATATTTAGGTTTTGGTTTTAGAAGGAAATAGGAATTATATTTGTAGTATTTCATAATATATTTTACAGCCTCAGTAAAAATTTATATACAACTGAAATATTAAGAAGCTTAAATTAAATAAAAATATATATATTTTTAAAAATTTATTAAATAGCTAATTTATATTGCAAATAAAATAACAAAAGAATTATGTTAACACACAGAGAGAATTTATAACATAATTAGAGATCTTTTTTGACCTAAAAGCAAATGCAAAGAAGTACAAGAGTTTAGCAAGAAAAAGGTACAACAATTCTCAAATGTAGTGTTAATTTAATTTAGTTTTAATTCTGTCAGTGTTATTTTATCTCAAACTTAAAACATTTAAAGTAATTTAAAGAAAAGTAAAGAATATAGGGAAACGCTTAAAAAAAAGTTGTAAATTTGTTCTTGTATTTTTAGGAAGTTGAAAACTGAACAGAAATCCTTTAAAAAATTTTTGAAAACTGAACAGAAATCCTTTAAAAAATTGTTAAACTAAAAGAACTATCTTTATAACATTTTCAAGCTTTAATAAATTTTAAAATATTTGTATAGATTTATTTATTTTTACTTCCAGTAACGATTACATTTCATTAGATCAAGTTCAGAATTTTCCGCTTTTCCTACTGTATGTGGGGGGAAACCTCCCACCACTATTAATGTAATGATAATGACGCGGATGATGATGATGATGATGATGATGATGACGATTTCTCCATTTGCCGCTGCATCTGTATGGGTAATTACTGGGCTCCGTGCTGGTGTTAGTGCGAGTGAGGGACGTCGACGTCTGCTGGATGTCCGTGGAAATGGGGTGGATTCTGCTCGCAGTTTTTTTCTATATACACTGTGTTTTAGCATTTTTTATGCTGCTTCCCCCGGCATACCCTCTCTCTCGCTCTAACGACAGCCAGCTCACCCTGTCCGCAGTTTTTTTTTTCTTTTTTTTGCATTTTACTTGCGTCGGAAACCGCCATTTTTTATGCGCGCTAACTACGCCGCCCTCTCTGTGCCTCTGCCTGTCCCTCGCCGGCCACCCCTCACTCTTACTCTCTCTCTCTCTCTCTGTCGCACCCTCGCACTGCGAATTTGCGCATTAGAAAAAAATGTGGGCTGTACTGTGCGGTGTGTGTGTGAGGGTGTGTGTGAGCGAGGGTGTGCCAGTATGAGTGTGGCATACAAAATGGTTTTTTTTTGTAATACCGCCGGCCTGTTATTTCTATTTAATAATAGAGCACGCCATTATTTAAGCGAATATTTTGCAGATTTTTCAACTAGAATCGTAGAAATTAATTTAATTTGTATGAAAGATTTTGTGATTGCATACATTTGTCATTTATTTAACTAAAAATATATTTATTTGAAATCACAGAAAGACGTGATGAGAAAGACTCCAATGGAATTACACTTGAATAATTTACAGGAATAATTGAATAATTTTTTGTACTCGTTTTTTTAAATATATGAATAATACTTTAAGATTTTTGTTTTTAATATAAATTTTTTATTTAACTTTTGTTATTTAGATTAAGTAAAAAAAATTTGTTTATGAAAGCAAAAAATGTTTAAATCACAGCAATTTGAAATATTTCTGGTAATATATAATTTATTATATTTATATGCTGATTAATTTGAACAAAATTTAAACCAGAATTTGAAGTGTTATTTCCGTCAATACTGCGATTTTCTTTTCTTTTTACAGGTAACAAATAAAAGTTATCTGGAGGAGCCATAAAAATATATGTTATTTAATTGAGCTACTGTGCGTCAAACTGAATCTTACGTTTATATTTAAAATTTTAGTTAAAACAATTTGGAAAAATAAAGAATATATATTTTTGGAAGTCCAAGTTTTTATACCGGTGCAGTTCGGATTAGGAGATCGTCCTGAAACAAAATTATAACTGAGCCAAAAATGTGTTATCTATGTTAGTTTTTATTTAATTAGCAAACCAGCATAAGGAATTAAAAACTTCAATGTCGGTTAAATTTATTTAATTTTTTTATAAAATGTTAAAAAAAAAATGGAGTAAATATTTTTCCCAGCAAACATAGCTACAACAACTCGACTGTTGTTGCTGATCAAGAAACTATATACTTTATAGAGTAGTGAAGAATATAATTATAATATCATGCAAGAATATACAATTAAATTATTTCCCCAAAGTTTTTGATAACTAAAAATGGATTAAAATCTTTATTAGCATACAAAAATTAGAATTGGTTTTTAATTTATATTATTTCAACACGCGAAATGTATAACATTTTGTATTTTCTTAGTCCTTTCAGCCGTTATGTTTATATAGTCAATTATAAAAATTTTGTAGTTCGAAAAATTGAATTAATTTTGAATTTAATAATACAGCACCCTTCTGGCGCCACCTATGCGTCATCTACGTTACCTAAGAACACTGCTTTACCGACTTGTGCATCATTAAAGCTTAGACACAAACCAAAATATATAAATCCCAATCAGAACTGCTTTGTCCAACTAGGGTCGCCTTTACCGACCAAATAAAAAATATCGATATATGTTTCGAATAAAACATCGATATATTGGATTTTTTAGGGGGAGAGCCAAATTTTCATCTGGTAACACTGATCAAATATTATCACAACAAAGTTTTAACTTGCGAAAAGTAACAAGATAAGAAACCGCGGTGTTTCAAAACAAAGCAAATTGTTGCGATTCCGACTGGGGCGTGGCAGAGATAACTCCGCTGAGGAGCGAGTGCAGCAACAACGTGGCACAGGGACAGCTGCAGAGGCGTCGAAAATGAAGAGCAACGTGAACCAGGGCGGATACATGCCCCCGGGCTTTGGAGCCGGATACCAGCCCAATGCGCCCCCGGCGGAGGGATACGGGTATCCGCCCCCCCAGCCGCACCAGTCCGCTCCTTATGCGCCGCCCCCAGGGCACCCACAGGGGCCGCCGCCCATGAATTACGTGAGTTCCAAATTTGTCGCTATATTTACACACTACTCGTGAGTGTGTGTGTGAATTTCGGGGGAGGAACTGTCGTGACGTCATTAGCTGGTGGTTGGTATGCACAGTGGGGACTCGCTGTAGGGCACTGCAGAGAATTTAATTCTTAAAGAATATATTTTTTTTTAATTATTCACAAGAAATGCTCTTATTAATTAAGCAATGCTAAAAATAATTAAACAATTTATTAACCTCTATTTAATGTATTTATCATAAAAAAATACAAAAAACGAACTTTAATAAATTTATTTTAAATATCGGATAATTTTTGTAGATGAGTTATTTGAACTTGGTTCGTTCCTAACAATATCCAATATCAAATTTGACCTTTATTTCTTAAATAAATATTTTAACAAAAAATCCAAACACATCCGAATGTATTATTAAATGTAACTCTCACTTTACATTTAAAAATCCTTATATCTAGTATAGAACGTGCTTGTTTTAAAGACGAATTAAGAAACTCAAATTAATCATTAATAAATATATTAGGTACATTGCTTCCAAAGAGCCCACTGTGTTTATTTTTAAACCATAATCACACGTCATTCGTGTCTGCATTGCCATAACAATGAGCTTGCTCCGGCTTACTGGGGAGACAGCGAAAGCAGCGTGCAAATAATTGCAAACAAATGTTTTCCATCGATGCAAACAACTGGAAAAACAATGCTTCTTTTTTAAAACAGAAAATCTGGTTGGATAAGGAAATCAATATTTAATTGCTCTGGCTTTAATAGAATATAAAATAAATAAATGTTGAGGGAATATTGGATCAGTAAACAATACGAAATAAACCTACAAGGGATTTATTTATCAGTGTTTATTAATTTACAATATTTTTAAAAAACCTACAAAAGTCTTTTATTTATGAATCGTTGTTTTTAATTCCTTAAGCATTTACTGAGCCCTCTGTAATGACAAATAACTTTAAATAATCATTAAATAAATAAAAAATTCCAACTAAAAGGAAGGTTCATATATTTGCATTTATATTTATGACTCAGCAAGCTGGCTCTCTTTCTCTGATAACTCAAGGGAAAACTATACAAGAGATTACACATAATATTGGGACTTGGGATTTTTTCTGTTCTTGATTTACAGTTTTTTTTATAATTTATATAATTTATTTGTATAATTTTAAATTCATTGCCAACTGACAATTACTTCCGCATTAAATATTTATAATATATAATACGCAAAAGATTGTAGATATCTTTATATCTGTAGATGTTCCCCACAATCTCTTGTGAAGTGGTAGAGATAAGCAGAAACAGCGACGTTCGAGCCACTTCCAATAACCGATAACTAACCACAACGACGCCCCCAATCGAAACCATTCCTCGCTCAACTCCCGATCGTTTCAGGGTTTTGCGGCGGGTCAACACCAGTCAGCCGGTTACGCTCCAGTTCCCCAGATGCCGCCCTACGGAGAAGCTCCGCCCTATGGAGCCGGCCAGCCGCCGTATGTCGGTGGCGGCGCACCACAGCCACAGGGATTCGGAGGATACCCGCCCGGTCCCGCAGGATTCGGAGGATATCCGCCGGGACAGCCGCAACAGCCAGTGATCACGCAACCAGGAATGGGACCCCCCGGAATGGGAGGCCCGGGCATGCCGCCAGGAATGGCTCAAGGCGGACCAGCAGGTGAGTAATCCTAGAAATATTGAAATTAACTCATGGTTAGAAGGTGCTGTAGAGATTTCACTGTACAGTTAATTCTCATTGTGGGGGGGTCTTGAGAAGTAGCAATATTTCAGTTATCTAAAGACCTTGTACTGCCCAGCAACCGAGTGCCTGATAATGTATTACTTGTACTATCTTCTCTTGGTTAATAGATAAACATGTGTCATTGTTTATTACATAAAAGGCGTTACCGCTACCGACTTTTGCTGTTCGTTATATTTAGTTGAAGATAGTTTATAGGGATTTAATTCTGACAGTGAAATATATATTTGATCTTTGTCTTAACTTCTAAACAATTGAATAGGCAGCATTCGTTTCTATAGCTACGAGGATAACACAGAAATCTTGAACCCAAATACATACACCTTTAGCTCTAAATGTTCTTTACCATTTTCAAGATACCAAAACTCAACTAGAACAGATCTTACTGCTATCTGCTATTAGTTATCTAGCTCTCTGCTTTAGTCCCTGGCTCAGAACAAAGAAGCATCTCTGTGCGAGCCCCGTGTCATTGCCCTGCATCGCAGATAATGTCCAATCGTGCGGGGTGGATGATTCCTCGAAGTGCAGGCCAGCCTGAACCCATCATCCCAGAGATAAAGACTAGATTCCGTGCTAGATCGGTGGAGAACAAAGGGTACCATCTAACGCTGAGCTAAGACACCCGAAAGTGGGATGCAAATATTTACCTAGACAAATCTCAGAGTGTTAGAGTGAGAGATTTCGAGGTTCCTTCGCTGTCGCCGCCGTTATCTCCGCCCTCTGCTGGATGTGTTTTTGTTTACACGTGCGTCCATCCGTCCCAAATAGGCTGAGAACCCTGTCAGGTCTTCGGCGCTTATCGGAAGGCGGCGGCGGCTTGTCCGCCTTAATTGAACCAATAAAATAATACAAAAGCGGCGTTTAAAACGCTGTCCATGGGTCTGGCGTTGATTTTTCCCCGTCGAGCGAGTGCGATGCCTCAGTTAGTTCATCTCTGGGCTGTAGAGCAGGCGGTCGTGTGTCTCCGGTGTCTATAATAATGTCCACCGAAAACCGAACAAGTGGCGTCTCGAATTGCGTTTCCACGCTGGATCTGAGCGGGGAAAACCACACAGGGGATGCCACGAGGGGCAGTGGCGGCGTGAAGAGCGGCTCCAAGGTGCTGCGCCTCATCTGGCACTCGCTCTACAGCCAGTACACTCACCTCTGCTCGCGGTCCCAGACCCTGAGGCAGCTGGTCTGCCGGGAGGCCAACAAGCCGCTGCCCAAGAAGCTGCGCCACACCATGCGCCTGAACAAGTCGGCCAAGCGGAAGGGCTACGAGTTTTACATCAGCGATGAGGACAGGCGGTGAGCGAGGGTTCAGGGTGGAAAATTATAAAAGGAAGAGGAGTATAGAAAGTAGAAGAAACTAAAGCATTACGAGATTGGTTAGATCTTTATAAAATTATGTAGAACGATTACTGTCATCGCCAGGATGGGTTAGATCTTAAAGTCGTGTTGAACAATCTGTTTTATCACCATAAAAGTCTAAAAAGTTATACAACTTTAGCCAACTTGGTACTCGCTTTTATCACAGATTTGAATATAGTTTATTCAAGCAAAATCGTATGGTTAAATTCGATCTTCAAATTAGAGTCTTCCCTCAGGAAAAAAACCAAAAGATAGTACAGTTCCCACATTTTATGACTTCATTTTATTATCTCATTAATTTCTTTATGCTTTTGAGTAGAATTTCATAACAATATCAGAACATTATTCTCAATTCTTTTGATAGTACTCTTCCCTCCAGAAGTCTTCTCCCCCGACTATGCAAATCATTTCAAGGTTGCCTTGCATTGTGAAATTAAAGATTTAATAGAGCTGCTAATAAAAGATATCTTCCTAGCACAGATTAGATACCAGAGTCGTGATGCTAGCATAAGAGGCTATAGCCACGGGGAGGTTTCTCTACCAGATATTGTGGGGAGGTGGTGGTGGTGGGGTGGCTCCATTGTAAGACCTCCAATTAGAGAGGCCGAGCAATTGTGACGGCGACATTGACCAATTGACACACTGGCGACTAAACGAGCTGAACGAGATGCCCTTTTGTTGTGAAGACTAATTCAATTTGCACGAAAAGATTAGGCCAAAGAATTTAGACAAAATTCTATATTTACTCTAATAATTCCAGGAATTGGGGTTTTGAAAATAGACACTAATAATTAAGCTTTGTCTCTTGGACAATATTAATCTCTTAAATTCCCCTTCCAGGCGACTGGATGAGTATACCTTCCGGAATTCCGAACTGTCCGCGCGGATTGGAGTACCTTACGACTATCGACCAGCTTTTAGTTAAGCAAAAGGTCGAACTCCTCGAGGCCTTCACCGGCTTCGAGACCAACAACAAGTTCTCGATCAAGAATGCCCTGGGCCAGAAGGTCTACTACGCGGTGGAGGACAATGACTGCTGCACCCGGAACTGTTGCGGCCCCTCGCGGCCCTTCGACATGCGCGTCTTCGACAATTATCAGCAGGAGGTGATCCACATGCATCGGCCGCTGGCCTGCTCTTCCTGCCTGTTTCCCTGCTGCCTGCAGAGCATCGAGGTCTCGGCCCCGCCGGGCAATGTCATCGGCACCATCGAGCAGGAGTGGTCCATCTGCTCGCCCTCGTTCCGCATCCTCAATCACATTGGGGACACCGTGATGCGCATCCAGGGTCCCTTCTGCACCTTCTCGCTCTGCGGGGATGTGGAGTTCGAGGTGAGTTTGTTTATTGGGGTTGCTTTTCATGGGGCTGTCTTATTAATGTACAATTTTGCGTGCTTTTAGGTGCTCTCCCTTACGGGCGAAAAGGTGGGCAAAATCTCGAAGCAGTGGTCGGGCTTGGCACGTGAAATCTTCACGGACGCGGACTTCTTTGGCATCAGCTTCCCGCTGGACCTGGACGTGCGCATGAAGGCGGTTCTGCTGGGCGCCACATTCCTGATTGTGAGTACTAAAGTTGCTGGTAAAGGAATTAATTTATTAACTGACTGGTGTCAGTTGTACTCCGTTCACTTTTACCGATTCAAGCTGTGGCGGCGACTGCAACGCAGATTACGTTGGTGCTGAGGTAACCCGATGAACCCAGCTTAGTTTGCGTAGGCTAGTCCCCCAGCTAGATACAGTTTCTCCCTTTAATGCCAACCCATCTAATTTGTAATGTTCTTGTACCCCACAGGATGCCATGTTCTTTGAGAAATCAGGCAACCGCGAGACGGATCGCCCCGGAATGCTATAGAACTCGTCCGACTGGTGCTGCGACTGCGACTGTGAGCTGCCCGATGACTGCTGCGACTCCTAGGAGCCAGATTCTCCAGCTGTAAGTCCCTCTCTCTCCCCCTTTCTCTCTCTCTATCTTCCCTGTGAACTGTCGCGTACTAGTCTTCGGATCCAAATGCTTGTTGATGGAAATGGAAACGCACTTACTGAACTCCTTTGTTATTGTTAATGGAAAATCCGAAACTGGAATATAATAAACTCAGGCGTAGCCAGGATATGCATAGCTACTACCCTCTTGTATAAGTTATAAAGCATTTTTTGCCATCTATCAGCTTCCTTCATGAATTTACTGCGAAGCTACAGTGACGGAGAAGCTTACCAACGAACGAATTGATTATAAACCGATGTACTTTAAACCTTATTCTGAGTGTCTTATGTATAGAGATGCACATAGCACATTATTGTTAAGCGGCTAAAAGTTTATATACAAATACCCTTTTCGATGTAACCGAAGATATTTATGTGTGTATTCCTTAACGGTTGAATAAATGTGTCCAATTTAAAGTTTGTATTTTGTGATTTTTGATGCTTTTGCATCTAAACATTGAAGCTCTTCCATCACTGCTTTTTTATATAAAGCTAAGAAAGGGGAGACAATCACTAGCCCGTCACTTCATCTCGTTTTGTGGCATGGAAACCGGCTTCTTGAAAAACAAAAACAAACCAAGAACCGAAACGAGTTTGTTCTGATTAAAAATAAACACAAATTAACGCACTGCACTCGCAGTCAGTCCAGTCGAGTCCGAAATGCAGCCAGTGCGAGTTCTGATCGGAGGAGTTCTTCTAGGCCTCAGTTTCTGCGTGCTGGTTCTGGCCAAGGATCTGCAGGAGTGCGAAGACCTGGGACAGGGCAGTCACCTGTGCCGCGAGATCGAGAGCTTCGAGCAACTGAGTCGCTATGTCGGCGAGAACTGGCGGAGCGTCAAGGTGGTGAACGAACACACCGGAATCGAGGATGAGGAGCTGGTTAGGGCGTTTCCCAGTCTCGCCGGAATACTGCAACTGGATCTATCCGAGTCCGGTGGCCTGACCCTGGGCCAGCGGGGACTGAGCGACTTTGTGGCTCTCCAGGAGCTCAATATCACCCACTGTCAGCTGGAGGAGCTGCAGGAGCAGCACTTTCCCAACGCCTCCAAGCTCACCAGCCTCGATGTGAGCTTCAACGACATCCAGCTGATCACAGGCAAGCAGATGAGCCGTCTGGCAGACTTGGAGTATGCCAACTTCTCCAACAACCTTATTGCCGAGGTGGAGCCCGATGCCTTTAAGGGCATGAAGAAGCTGCGCTTCCTGGATCTCACCACCAATGACCAGGAGAATGTGACTCTCGGCGAGAACGCGAATCTGCGGTACCTGTCCATAAGCAACAACAACGTCCGGGATGTAAGTGACTTCCAGAAAATATTGGCTTTATACTAAGGGGTTATCTTCCTCAGTTTCCGTGGTGCCGCCTGCGAGGCGTGCCCAAGCTGGAGGAGCTGCACCTGCACAGCAATTGGCTGGAGAAGCTGGACATGGGCATATTCTTTGCCCTGCCCGAGTTGCGGGTGCTGAATGTCTCCAACAACAACTTGTATGAGATAAAGGAAACCCTCTTCAATGCCCCCAAGGAGCGCGTGCCTCTGGAGCTGCTCGACTACAGCTCGAATAATGTCAAGGTGCTGGAGGATTCCGTCTTCTGCAGGCTCGGAAACCTGAAGACTCTAAACCTGTGGCTCAACCAGATCAAAAGGATACATTCCAGAGCCTTTGTGGGCCTGCGTTCCCTGCAATCCCTGCAGCTGCAGGGCAACAAGATCGCATCGCTGCCCGACGAGCTCTTCGCCAATCTGACCGCCTTGGAGCGGCTGGACTTGAGCAGGAACAATATCAAAAAGTTAAGCTTAGGCGTCTTTGGCGGCACCATTCTCCGCAAGCTGACCCTGCTGGACCTGAGCAACAACTTCATAGCGGAGCTGCATCCCCTGGCTCTCTCCTCGCTGCCTTTTCTCCGGGAACTGCGCCTGAGGAGGAACAAGCTCGTGAGTCTGGACCTGCGCATGTTTGCTCCGCTTCGACGACTGCAGATGGTGACAATCGGCGAGAATCGTCTGGAGGAGATCGAGCCAGAGATTCTGGACACCTTCGAGCGGCTTACCCAGCTGGAGATCAACAACAACCGACTCACCTTCTTGCCGGACTTGAAGGTTGCATAGAACTTGCAGCTGCTGAGACACATCAGCCTCGAGGGCAACCCCTGGCAGTGCCTGTGTCTGGACGAGATCACCGCCTGGCTGGACGGAAGGCGTGTGAGCTATGCTCGTCCCAGCAGCGCCTACTTCAGTGGCCGGAAGCCCCTCTGCGTGGTCACGCCCATGGACAAGTGCCAGAGGAACCTAAAGGAAGTCCGTGCTCAGGGCATAGTCGAAAGTTACGAGAAGATTTAAGATATTTTTTGATATAAAAACAATTCAAACTTTGAAGGTAATTATTTATTTATTAGGAACCAACTTCGATTTAATATAGCTTCTCAACATTCAGGTGTTCCTCCCCAGAGAGAGAGCGAGAGCAATAAATCAATATCCACTAAATGCTGGATTGCAGTTTCTGTTGTGGGTTCCACTTCGCTGCCTGACTGACTGACTGACTGGGGGATGTGTCCACCCCGGGAGTCCTGCTCCTCCCGAGAAGCCTCCGTAAATCACAGACAATTGGATGACCATGAGGGCAAAACTTTTAGCTAGCCAAAGTATTCGGCCAACTGTCGTAAAACAATAAAACGGAAGGCATTCGGGGAGGCAGGCAGGCGATTCGGGCGGAAAACCGAAGCAGGGATTTTCAAATACTTAACACCACTTAAGCGAACAGTTGGACAACGCCATGACGGAGGAGGACCAGGGACTAGTGACTGGGGACTGGGCATTGGGAATTCCTAGGGGAGAGCGGCAGCAGGTGGGGATTTGATTGTCGAGCGTAATTTAGCGCAAGAATTTTTATTAAAATTTCCAATTTGTTTGCAGATAAACTTTTTACGCTCAGCCACAATGAATTGATTGATTGATCCAAATGGAATGAGGTGGTAAGTGAGCGAAGTTTGGTTGTGGGAGAAACTCTGTAGATGTTTGGGATAATTATTGCCCTTAAGAATATTATATATCATATATCCCTGAGATACTTTCGGTCCCCTGTATGTATGTACACCTCCGCTGCGAATACAATTGAAGCTCTAGCCAGGGAGAAACTTCGGTCGAGGAGTCCTTGCATTCCACTATTTGAATAGGCCGCAGGGTCAGAACAAGTCGAGCACAACTATGCGAGGCACTCGCACGAGAGCAGGTACAAAGGACAATGGGCCCGGGGAGTTGGCAGCCAGGACATGTGCAGTCAATGTGCAATTACCGGTGTAAAGGGCGAATTGGGGCCGGAGGACTACGGCCAATATCCTTGCTCGACAGCGGCCATAAAAGTTTGGGCCTTAAAGCCTCGTGTTTGAGGCTGGGAAAACTTCAAGACGACTAATTAAATTTAATTTTTCGCTTTACATTTTCCCCTGCAAAGGTGAGAAGGCGAAGGGCGACGTCCTGGAAATGGAGATGTGGCCACGAGGTCCCTTCAATTAATTTGGCAACAAACTTGGGCCGTTGTTTGCACAATTTGATAACCAAAATGGCTGGGAGTTCCGGTCTTCCATCGAGCCCGGACATGACAAACTTGTTGCTCCCCGCTCGCTCTGCCTCTATCTCGGGGGAAATTCGCTGCTGAAGGCCGAAAGCTGGCACTGAACCCTTGTCAACCTGAAATGAAGCTCCGCCGAGGTGTCAAAGACATGCCGGCCATCAATTTTCCCCAGATCGCAACCCCTGTCCACTCCCAGTCACCCCGTGACCCCATGGCGTATGCGTGATATTCCCCTGAATTAAATTCAAATTCATAAATATTACGCATCCGCTTCGCGGTTTTACCGTGTTTTATTATATTATTTTCTAGTGCATTCGGCGTGGCTGCCCTGCAGTTTCTATTCACTTTCTGTTTGGTTAATTGCATTTACGGCTAATTGCGTATTTGTGGCTTAAATGGCTGCAAAATCTGTTATCAACATATTTGGGGAAAACATTTTTGCTCAATTAGCCCTGTCATTGTGTGGGGATACGGTGAGCAATTGTTGCGGGAGAGCCTTGAACCCCAGCTGAGGTTTGGCCAGGCGGCACTGTCGTGTCAGCGTCGTCGTTGAGCTCGGTCAGCTGCTCCTCCTCCGCCTCTAGCATCTCGGGCAGCACCATAAGGAAGGGCAGCTCGTGTGAAGTGGCCGGCGAGCGCAGGGCCTCCTCGATTTTGCGAATGGAATGCATCAGCAGCTCGCGGGTCCGGTTCAGCAGACATCGGGTTCGGCCCAATCTTCTCGCTATTCCCCTGTACTCCATCTTGTAGCACTTCAGGGGGACCTTTAAGGGAATGAAGAACGAGCTTAAAACATGTATTTAGATTACATTGAAGCCTCGAAAGGACCCACCTTGCTGCGATATACGTTCTTAAGTGTCAGCTGGAGGGGCCGCATGGTGGAGCCGTAGTCGAAGTCGGTGCAGCAGCTAGTGTCCAGTTCGTTGTACCGCTCTAGGCACTCTCCCGCCTGCTGCTTATGGTCCTCCATCCACTTGGGCACCTCTTCCAGCTGCCCGACCAGCTTCTCGGTGCAACGCACTGACTCCTCGATCCGTGCCCCCACGTCGCAAAGCTCGTCGGAGGTCTCCTTAAGGCGGCTCTTAACCGCCTCAATTTGCTGGAAGCCCCGCGAGGTCTCCAGCTGGATCTCCCTCAAGTTGACATTGTCCGAGTCTGAGGGCCCTTGTTCTGTGCCCGCTTCCGTTGGGAGGCTGCGAACAATCTTGCTTTTCATCTGCAGCACGCGCTGCTTCATTCTCTCCAGCTGCTGATAGGCCTCCTCGAGGTCCAGCTCGTCTCCGGCCTCCTGGATGTCGTCCAGGGTCGAGTCCAGCTCTATTTCGCTCTCATTCTGGGACAATCCCGGTGCCCAGCAGGACATCTTTATATTGTATTTTGTATTATATTTTTTTCTGGTATTATTTTTTTGAGATAAATGTGAGTCAGTTTAAAAGCTTTGTGTGAATGTGTGAACTGACTCTAGAGATTGATAAATACTAGATTGACACCGTAAGGAAAACCTACTTGGAAAAGGTTTTGTACCTAAATGAAGCATGAATTTCCCCTCTTAAGTGACGCCAAGAACTTTGTTTCCAGCTTGGCATTTTGCCTCGGAGCCGTTTTAATGAAAATGCCTGGCCAGCGTGCCACAAAGTATGCAATGGAGCTGCAACAATGCTGCCTGCCTCCGTCAGAGTGCACACACCTCAAATTTGGCCCAAAGGCTCGGAAATTCCCTTCTGCTAATGATTTTTAATAGCCAAATTGCATGAGGATCCTGCAGGCAGGTCGCAGCTGCCTTCGTCCTGGAATTGCCTCTTAAAAGCGTATTTGTGGTCGCTCTCCCGCCTGAAACACACACCTCTCCTCCGAACACACACACACACACTGCTGTGGTCATTAAAGTATGCAAAGTGGTGGCTGCCAGAGGAGAAGGAGAAAGAGCAGGAGCAGGAGCAGGAGCTGGAGGAGCAGGGGTTTCTGGGAGGTAATGTGGCCTTCGGAGTGACCATCCCGCCGACCTTAAAAACAAATTAGTGGTGCTTACTCAACAAGATTGAGTGGCTCGTGTATCGCTGTCATCGTCAGGGGCGTGGCCGCAAAGGGGGCGGTATTACAACGATTACATTTACTTAAGGGGGGCGACCAGATTAATTACTGCGTCAGGTTTGTAAGTTAATCAAGGCTGCGGCCTTTAATATATTTTAAATGTTTATAGTTTATGTACATGTTTCTTAATTATTAGGGTATGCGAGATTATTATTATTATTATATAATTTTCCGTTCAAGCTCCCAAATATCCCTTTTCCCTAATTTTCCGCGACCCTGTTTCATATTGATAACGCTTTCTTCTTTTCCAGGCAAAGAAGGCACAAAATCCGCACTTAATTAATTTTCATGCTCTGTGGTCGTTGCTCCTGTGACCACATTCTGGGTCCAGCATTGCGGCCTGCATCTATTTATAGGCCCCCGATATTAACTGATGAATATTTATGCGAATTCTAGGACCAGAAAGGGCTTGAGCAGCATGAGCATCCTCCGACCATTCCCGATGACGCGGCAAATCAACAGTCGAGCATAATTTTTGTTAATAAAAGCGTGTAATAATTTGCTGCCGGGCGAACACATGTAACTATCCGGGGGGAAACGGCTGGCGGGAAGCCGGCATGTGTGTTGCAAATGAAATTATGTAAATGTGACAGCAACAACGCAACACAACAGAGATGTATCTGCAACTGAATTTTGTATCTTTTTCCGCGAGGGAGCGGGGTGGTGGCAGCAGCGGTTGACCCCCGAATACAATGGTAATGCGATGAGCGCCGGGACGGGCCAGCAAGGGGGATTTTGGGGGAATGCGGTCTGCGTTCTCTGCCAAAACATGGCTTAATGTTGATTAGATGCATTAAACATGCAAAAGCCCAAAGCCCGCATGCCACCAGCCGTTGTTGTTATTTTTGGGGGGCAAACAATAAACGGCAGCATAAAATAGATATGTGCAGTGCATATTTACAGTCGTGTAGAGAGAAAAAAATGGTCAGAACAAGTTATAAGTCAACTTTTATAAATCATAAGAAACAAGGTAATTGGGCCACTTTTGCATACTTTTAACATAATTTTGGCGGTCTCTGCTGCGCTGCTATTCAAAGTTAAAAAAATCCATAACTTAGTCAAAAACTTTCAATTCGGAAAGTTTTCCAGCGTTAGTTTTTATTAGGTTAACAAATCTGCATACTCCATTTAAATTTAACAATTTTAACAATT